>JAABKJ010007545.1:19087641-19269768 GCA_011634705.1 Andricus grossulariae
AAAAAAAAAGAATTCATAACAAAACAGTTGAATCCTTAACTAACGAACATTAATTTTGAACCAAACTGACATTTCTATTCAAAAAAGATTGAATTTCTACTGAAATAGATGAATTTTTAAACCAAAGAGACGAATTTTCAAAAATTAAAAAATAGTTGAATTTTTAACCAAGGAAGATTTCGATTGGATTTTTAACACAATAATACGAATTTTCAACTAAAAGTTTATTTTCTACCAAACCAGTTGAATTTTCAAACCAGAAAGACGAATTTTCAACAAAATAATAAAATTTTCAACTAAAAATATAATCGTCAGGAGAAAGCAACTGAAAAAAGTGTTGAAAATAGAAATACAAGGTAAATAAATTACTGGCCAGAATATTATATCAGGGTGCTCGAGAAACTTTATTTTCAAAATTCATTAATTTTTCCCTAACTAATTTTCAGTTTTATCTGATCATTAACATTCAAAGACCAAAATTTTAATCTTGAAAATTTTTTAACATATAATATTTTTGAAACGGAATCAAACAATCTCAAATTGAAATTTGAAATTTATTATTCCTGAGAGTAATTTAAAGTGCGTCTTATAGAAATTCCTTGACTTTTCCAAGATTTAACAAAAAATGCTTTACTTTTCCCTGATTTTCAGATTTTCCCTGACCTACTACGGCCACCGTGTGTATATTGTGATATTAGAATTTTTCATTTATAACTTCAAAATCATTAACACTATTTTCCAAAAATTATGTGGATTCCATGATCATGAGGTCAATTTTTTTTTCTCCAAAAATCTAAAAAAAATTAATTGCTGCAGATGAATTTATATATTTAATACTTTAAAAAAACGTTCCTGAATCAAAAAATATTGATTTTTTTTACATCGTGGAGCGAAGATAAAAATTCTTGAGGTTTAAAAATGAATAAGACAATTTTGAAGTCAGCATTTCACAATTATGAAAATACCATGAGTACGAACCCCCGATAGAGATTCATACGAATTTCGGAAAGCCTTAGTTCGTTTAACCAACTAGTCGCTCTATAACTAAGATTATTAAGAATAAGTCATTAATAAATTTAAAAAATTCTAGGTTCAAAGTTTCGAAATTCTAAGTTTTGATAATAAATCTTTTTGAAAAGTGCATATTTTGATTCGTGATAATTTAAAAATGAAAATTTTAAGTTTAAATGTTATATCTCTTTCAAAAAATACAGACGTTCTTAATTAACAGAGCTCCCACAGCATAATTTACTTGAAAAAAGTGATATTTTTAACGCAAAAAGTGATTCAAATGGACTGAAAGTAATTAATATGCATTAATATAGTAACTAATGTTTTTTGAATTAAAAACAATTGCATGAAATTTATAAGAATTCCAGCTAAATTTGAGCGAGCTTAGGATAAATTCATAAAAATCCAAATTAAATTAGAATGAATCGGAAACAATACAAAAAACCCAAAATTTCCCATTTATTTGAGTTATATTAGAGTAAATTCAGAAAATTCAATATATTTTGATGAAATTAACAAAAATTTGAGGGAATTGATGAAAATTCAAGGAATAAAAAAAAATCCCATAAGAATTTAAGTAAACTAAAAAAAACTTTAAGAGAATATTTTTGAATCAAATTCGAGGGAATGTACAGGAATATGAGGAAGATTAGAAAAATATATGAAATTCATAAAAATTCGAAAATATTAAAAAAATTAATTGAATTCACTAAATGAGAGATAAATTAGAAAAAATTAGTGTGAATTCAAAAGAATTTGAAGAAATACCTCAGAATTCAAGGTGAATTTAAAAGACCTGAGGGTTAATTATAGAAAAACAATAAAAAGAATAATTGTAATGAATAGAATTCAGTGAATGTAGAAGAATTAAAAAAAATGCAAGAGAATACTAAGGAATTAAAAATAAGTTAAAATAATTCAGCATAAATGAATAAAAATTCAGGATAAATTCCAAATAATTCAAATTGATTAGACAAATTGAAAATATTCATTAATTTCAGTAAAATTGAAATTATTAGAATTGAGGAGAATTAAACAGAATTTAGGTTTAATAAAAACTTAAAAAACATGAAAGTAAAACCTAAGACTTAAATAGAATTCCATTGAATTTAGAGGAATTTAAGGGTAATAAGAAGAATTCAATTAAATTCCTAAAAATCCAAGTGAATTTAAAACAATTTGAAAATATTAAAAAAATTGATAGAGTCCATTAAATTTGGAGTGAAATTAGGAAAATTTAGGGGAATTCAACAGAATTTGATAAAATTTCTTAGAATTTAAAGTGATTACAATAGGTGAATTAAAAAACTGAAAAAAATGCATTGTATTGAGTAGAATTAAGTGAATTTAGAAGAATTTAAAAAAATGAATAGCAAATTAAAAAAAAATTAAGAGAATACCAAAGAATTCAAAATAATTTAAAATAATTCCACTTAAATTGATGACAATTCACGTTGAATGCCAAATTACTTCCGATAGATTGATAACATTTTTAAAAATCCAAAATATTCCATTGATTTCTGTGAAATTGGAGTGAGTAGAATTTCAGTAAATTGGAAAAAACCTAAAGAAATAAAAATAAATAAAACGATGAATTGAACGAAATTCGAGTGAATTTAGAAGAATTCAAGGAAAATAAGAAGAATCCGATAAAAGTAATAAAAGTTCAAGGTGATGAATTGAACAAAAACTCAAGCGAACTGAGAATAATTTTAAAATATTGATAAAATACACTGAATTCATTAAATGTGGATTCAAAACCAATTCAAGGGAATTCAAAAGAATTTGATGAAATTCCTAAGAATGAAAGGTGAGTTTAAAAGACTCCAGTGTGAGTTAAAAGAAAATCCATTAAGCTGAGTAGAATTTGGAGAATTTAGAAGAATTGGAAAGAATTCACGGAGAATTAAAACAATTTTCCGAGAATAACTAAAGAATTTAAAAGAATTTATAATAAAGTCATATATTTTTAATTTGAATTCCAAATTAATTCAAATGAATTAAAAAAGAATTAAGAAAATCAAAAATTTTCCATTTATTTCAATAAAATTAAAGTGAATAAAATTATGGGCAAACCCACCAAATTTAAGTGAATTGGAAAGAACTTTAAAGAATGAAAAATCCAATTAATTAAATAGACTTCAAGTGAATCTAGAAGAATTCAAAAGAAATTGGGAGGTGATTTTCAACATAATTTAGAAAAATCAAAAATATTTCATTAATTTCAGTAAAATTAGAGTGAATTGAGAAAAATTCAAAGGAATTCGAACATATTTGATAAAATTCGCACGTATTCTAAATTAATTAAAAATAATTCAAGTGAATGGAACAAAATTTTTTGAATCCAAACAAATTCCATTGAATTTAGATAAATGGGAGAGAATAGAATTAGTGATTAAGAATCTAACAAAATTCAGAAGAATTCAAGGTGAATTTGAAAGAATTCTGGGTGAATTAAAAAACATTGAGAATCCAAAAACGATTAATTAAATAAAATAAAATTCAAGAATAGATATAGACCTGAATCCAATAGCGGTTACCCCTTGGGTTATCTGTTATATTTTATTGAAAGAAAAGTTACTCTAATGGCCTTATCTTAAAAAAGTGACTAAAAAGTGATTTGAGAAAAAGTGACTAAAAGTGACTTAAGTAACTGCATGGAAGCCATGTTAATTAATTATTAAAAATTGGAAGCTTTGATGCTTGTTTTTTTTCTTTCTTTGAAAGTTTTATGATTGCAAACACTCATCGTAGCAGGATTGTAAATTCAAGCCCTTTAAAATTGGTATCTTTCACAATTAAAAGCATTCAGTCTTGATACAAAAATAAAATTTTTAAAGTTTCATCCTTCAAACTTTTATTTTTTATTTGACCACCTAAAAGCATCACCATTTCAATATTTTAAAGTAGGAATCTTTACAATAAAATATTTTACTTTTTTATTCAGATTCGAGTTCCATACAAATTTTAGCATTTTTGTCTGGATACTTTGAATTTCGGCATGTTAGGTCTGCAAATTAATTCGGTGCCTTTACTTTAATGTCCTGTTACTCTTGGTCAAACTTGCATTTTTTCCCACCGTAAAGTAATTTTGAAGGGCGAACCATAAGCCTGAAGACACACAAAATAGGTGGCGGCCCTGCGGACTCAACCTCAAAAATCATTTTTTATACAATGTGACAATACAATGGTGTCCGACAAGGAAAATTTGAGAGACTGCATTCTTTTTTCATTCTAATTGAGGAAAATGCAGTTGAGGCGACCAAAATGATTTATTCAGCCTTAGGAGAAGGTGCGATAACACATAAACTGTGCGAAAAGTGGTTCCAGATATTTCACAATGGTGATTTTTGAATTAGAATGCAAAAAATGCAGTATCTCAAAATCCTTCTTGTCGGACGCCATTGTATTCATTAATGATTTTTTAGGTCAAGTCCGCAGGGCCGCCACCTATTAGATTATGTTTGAGAGATTAAGGTTCGCTCTTTAAAACTACTTTGGGACGAAAAAAAATTCAAGTTTGACCAAGCGTAACGAGGCATCAAAGTAAGGCACCGAATCAATGGGTATACTTCCGAAAAGGTCACCCAAGAATATTGACTTGACACTTAGTCTAGGGGTTGCTTTTAGACCCCAGCTGAATGCCCTAAAACGATTTTTGGCGCAGATAAATATAAATTAAGTTATTAATCATCATACATTTTCGTTTAAAATTAGTTTTTTTTTCAAAGTCACATATTTTTTACATGTATGCTTTTTTCTAAAATTAATATTTTTCGAGAAAAAAGACAAAAATAAATTTTCAGATTTTTTGTTACAAAAAGTGACCACCACTAGAATGCGTGGTTTTTTTGGGGGCGTTGGAAAAGGGGTCGGCGTGAGTGGTGGGCCATTTAAAATGCACAAGATTAGGACGCGTCGTATTTTCAAATAATTTTTCTCGAAAAATATTCATTTTAGAAAAAAAGTCGAATTCTCGAAAGTTTCGAGAACTCTAACGGTTTCGAGTACTCGAAAGTTTCGACTACTCGAAAGATTCGGGTTCTCGACGACATTCGAGTTCTCGAAGAAATTCGAGGACTCGAAAATTTTGAGTTCTCGACGACATTCGAGTACTCGAAAGTTTCGAGTTCTCGAAGACATTCGAGGACTCAAAATTTTCGAGCTGCTCGAAAGTTTCGTGTTCTCGAAGCTTTTGAAATTAACAAGAATTTCTTCAAACCCGGTACTAGGGGTTTTTTCGAATTGCTAACAGTGATTTCAGAATCAAAAGTAAATAAAAAATATAAGTATAAATATAAATAAAAAGAATTCGAGATTTTTTATCCAAAACGGCGACTAAATTTCTGAGAATTTCAATGAATTGACAGATGAAAAATTTAATAAAATGACGGATTTCCATGAGACTCAGTATACTAGAATTTTTTTCGGGCTTCTGATCATAAATTTAGTCGAAATTTTAAAGAAATTTATTATATTCAGGGATGTCGTCAGTTTATTGAATTTTTATAGAATTTGGTCATCGTTTTGGATAAATAATCTTGAATTTTTAATTCAAAATCGCTGTTGGCAATCCGAAAGTTTCGAGAACCTGAAACTTTCGAGCAGCTCGAAAGTATTTGAGTACTCGAAAGTTTCGAGTTCTCGAAGATGTTTGAGTTCTCGAACTCATTCGGGTTTTCGATGGCATTCGAGTGCTCGAAAAGTTTCAAACTTTCTGAAAAGCTCGATCTCGACTTGACTCGAACCGGATCGAGCTCAGCTCGACTCAACGAGATCTACAACTTTTGTGAACAAAATTTTTTCCAAAATCAATATTTTTCGAGATTAAAAATTTTTTTTTTTCAAAAAATCAAAATTATTAATAACAAGTTTGACCAAGAGTTACAAGATATCAAAGTAGAGGCTCCGAATTAAGTTGTAGACCTAATATTCACTAATGATTTTTAAAGTTTAAGGTTTTAATTTCCCAAAAATGAAAGAAATTACATTTCACTTACTGTAATTACAATTATTAATAAAATTAATAAATTAATAATTTAATTAATAATAATAATAATAGTAATATATAATTAATTGATAAAATAAATTAATAAAATTATAATGTTTACAAAATTTACAAAATGTTAGTGATTATTCATTGGAAAATTTAAAATCATTGCACGTTTGACAAAGAATAAAATAAAATGAATTCCATACGACATTAAGAGTACTTTTCCAGTCTCACGTGCATAATGCGACTGTCACGATGAGACTGTTGGAGTTTTACTTGCCGTAATAATAATGAATTACGAAAGTTTTCCTCTCCTATCCACTTGGAAGGTAAGCTCATCCAACCGGGACAAATACAGTCTGGATTAGTCTGGCAGTCAAAAGAATGACATACATAGTCACCTCGAGCTCACACTCATTATAGATTCGCACACTTTTATAATTAGCGCTAATTTCAGAAAAGATACAAAAAATTTCACTTTGATCTTTTACAGACTTCTTCTTTTTTTTGTCTCTGGAAAAAAAGTTTTCTATGATTTTAAGAATTGCATCAGTCATGTTTTACGAAAGGAAAAACATTCTTTTCCAGAAAAAAAGTTTAAAATTTACAGAAAATAATTATTTAACAATAGTTTTTGTATTTGCATTTTTTTACTGTCGCTTTCTACCAATTTTTCAAAAATTGTTGAATTTTATTCAATCATGGCCTATGTTTTCGGGGATCCTTACAAATCTACTGTTTACAATTTTGAAAATAAGTACGTAAATAAAAAGTTAAAAATGAAATATTTTCAACGAATTACTTTCAATGTCCTAATTCAAGAATGTTCAAAATTTTGAAAAAAATTCGCATTGTTTAAACGTTAACGCTTCAGGTTTGAATTAATTAATATTGAAAATTTTCAATTAAAGAAAGCATATATATTTTTAAAAGGTTTTAGAATGATTATACTTTAAGGGTTCACAATATTTAGAATTCTTAAATTTTAAACGGTGAAAATAACAATGATTTTTCAAACGGAAATCACATTTTTTAGTAATAAAATCTATCTAATCACTTATTTCGCTGGATACTACATGATATCATACTTATTAACAATATATTTTTCATCTTCAAAATTTCTATAATTCCAATTAAACATTATAGTTTTGAATGGGAATTTTTAAAACAGTTTGATTATTCAGTCCTTCAATCTAAATTTTTTTTTCTTCAAAAATTAAAAAATATTTTAGTTTTCTTAATTTTTAGAGGTTTGCTGTTTCAAAGTAGCTACACAATTTTGTAGTTTCAAATTTAAATATTAAAAACATCAGGAAAATTTCACTATTTCATCTTTCAAAATTTCATATTAAAAATGCCTTGATAGTTTGAAATTTAATATTTAAATATTCGAACTTGTCTGGGTCTACAAGTATCGAAAAAATCCAGCTATTCGTACCGAAATTTTGTTAAAACATTCTCTAGTTTTAAGAAATTCCCTGGAATCGTAGAATGTCAAATTAAAAACCCTTATTAGTTGCACAATTTTTAGTTTGAATGATATGTAATTAAACAATTAATAATTAAATGCCTAAAGTATAAATTGAAAATAATAACAAAGTATAACAATAATTTCTCAAATGTAAGCCTTAACAGTGAGAAGATTTTAGAATTAGATATTTGAAAATATAATTATTTTTGATTTGAAAATGTTCCAGAATATTGAACATTTCAAACCTAAAAAAAAAAAAATTTCGAACTGAAAGGCTTAAAATTGTGCAATTTCAATAATTGCAATCATATATAGCAATTTTGTTTTGTATTCATTTAAATTTTTTTTTAATTTTCAATGTGATAATTAAAAACTGTCTGATTTTTAGTTAAAGATTTAAAGAAATGAATCATTGAAAATTGAAAAATATATGATTGGAAAATTTCAAGAATGAATAATAATTCTAAATGAAGTATTAAAAATCACACAAATTAAATTTTCAAATTCAAAAGTTAAAAATTAAGTCGAACGCTAAATTCACAATTTACTCCTTTCATAAGTTTCAATTTTGCAATTGAAATTGAAAATTTACTTTTCAATTTACTAATTGAAATTACTTAATTTTGAACGTTTTTGTAGAATAATTCAATTTTAAAGGTTAATAATTGAAAAGTTTTTTATTTTGAAGAGAGAAAATGGGGGTGAATTTCTTTTTTGATCCCGGCAAAATTTGTCTGATCAATTTTATTTTTAAATAATAATTTTTTTATGTAACAATAATTTTAAATTCTAGAATTTTAGAAGCTTTGGCTCTGAAACATTCAATTTAGTTTTCAATTTCAAACTGTTAAATTTTAAGCGCTTTGAATAAAAATTATTTAAATTCTGAGGTTCAAAGTTTTTTATTATTCAATTTTGAAAGACTTTAATTAGGAAATATACAATTTAAATTCCTTTGAATTTTAAATGATCCAATTTTCATGAATTTAATTTGAACTTATTCAATTTTGAACATTCTGAAATTGCCTTATGTTCGAAATTTGAATCTTAACTCATTCAGTTGCGAGATTCTGCAATGCAAAATATAAATGAAATTTTGGTATGAAATGTTTCAATTGTGAGAACTTCTGATAAAATTTTTTGCATTTACAAATTATTAATTTTGAAACGCTTTTATTTGATAAGGATACAAGTTCAATTCCTTTATATCCTATACTTAATATTGTTCTTTTTTCCTAATTTTACCTAATCTACAATTTCTTGATTTGGAAAATGTTTAATGCAAAATCGTTTAATATATATATATATATTTTTTTTTAATTTCGAGCGTTTTAAATTTTAAATTATTAATTATTGTTTCGAGACTTTGAGAAACTTTGATAATGTACAGATTTCTTTGATAATGAATTTTTAAATTTTTTATATTATTTTTATAGTTATTTTATAGTTATTTGTTCAAAAAATGTTTTCTGTTAGAAAAAGTTATTTTAAAGATTTGAGATATACAAAAATTTACGTTCAACATTGAAAACAGTAGAGTTTTAGAGAATGTTTTCTCCGAACAAATAAGCCAACATATCTTAAAATTGAACCATTTTTCAAAAATTGGTAAGAAGCGATAGTAAACAAATTCGATTACAGAAAACATTATTAAAATCAAAATTTTTTGTGCAAGTTTCAAAATATTGTTATTAAAAATGTTTTTTTAATTGCATCATCAGTAATATTATTTTGATTCTTCAAATCATAGAAAAACTATTTTTTTCAGAGATCTGATTTTTGGAACATGCACTGAATGTGAATCAGGCAATAAATATAGTGTTTTTGAATAATTTTCTAATAGCAAAATATTTCAGTCACAGGAATAGTGCTTAAAATAATAATTTAATTTCAAGAGATTCTGAATGTTCGCTTTACTTAATTCTTATACTTCAAATAAAGCTGAAAAAGCTTTCAAAGTTTTAATTAGGACATTAGAAGCAGGTTGTGAGTTTTATTTTATTTGAACAATTTCGATTACTTTCATTAATCGTAAAAGGCGCGTATAAGTATCAACCATTACCTCAAAATCTCCTAGTTTAAGGATTTATCTCGAAAATAACTTGGAAGGTAATCTAACTTTGGATCGCTATAGCTGAACGGTATTTGCGTCAGCTTGTTCCGACGTTGCTTCGATCGTTATAATTTCTAAAACAAAATAATATGGTAGAAGCTTGCATCGTCTCGTGGATCATAAAAGAGGACTTTTATAACGAAAATTTCAGAGTGAAAAGAGATCAGAGAAACTTTTCTGTCCACGAGTGAAAAATCTCTCAAGCAAGCAATATTATTATTGCCTCGGCTGGCATTCAATAATTGATGTAGCATGTATACAATATACATAAATTTATTTTTTGTAATTGATAATTTACACTGCAGTACATGAATTTAATGAAAAATATACAATTTTCAACCATGAAGATTAATTTTCTATCGAAAAAGACATCTTTCCATCAAAATATATGTTTTCAACAAAGTAGTTCAATTTTCATGCGAGAAAAAAAACATTTTTGTCAAATAGTTGAATTTTCTAATAAAAAAGATTAATATTTCACCAAAAATAGAATTGTGCAATTTACAGTTGAAAAAGTATATTCGACAAAAAAACAATGATTTACAACAACATAGTTCAATTTGCAAAGAGATAAATTTTCAACTAAAATAATGAATCTTCAACTAGAATAGTTAAATCTTCAGTTGGAAAATAAATATTTAAGCAAAAAAGTATGATTTTTCAACAAAATAATTAATTTTTTTTACCAAAGAGATGAATTTTCAACTAAAATGAAGAATCTTCAAACCAAACAATAACTTTTTAACAAGATGTCGCATTTTCTACAAAACAGATTGATTCGTTGAGATTTTTTAACTAAAATGAAGAATCTTCAAACAAAAAAATAACTTTTTAACAAGATTGTCGTATTTTCTACAAAACAAATTGATTCGTTGAGAATTATTCTTAACGAAAAATGTAATGATTGATAGTTTAGACAGATCAGATTTCAATTTTGAACAAAATACAGTTGAAATCTACCAAAAAAGATAGACATTCAACAAAATAGTAGAATCCTCAATCAAAAAGATGAATTTTCGAAAAAACAACTTTTGAACCAAAAAGAATACTTTTTAACAAAACTGTTTATTTTCAACAAAGAAAGTTAATTGTTAACCAAAAAGTAGCGTTTTCTAATAAACTAGACGAATTTTTAACCCAAAAAGACAAATTATCATCAAAACGGTTGAACTTTTAACAAAAAAAAAATACTTTTTCACAAAATTGTTGTATTTTCTACAAGGTAGATTAATTTTTACTCAAATAATTGAGTTTTAAACCAACATCATAAATGTTGAAGCAAAAAGATTAATTTTAGACCAAAGAAGAAGAATTAAAGAAAAATATGAATTTTCAATCAACCAGTTGAATTACCAAATAAAGAATATAAATTTGTATCCGAACCGTTGAACTTTCATCTAAAAAATATTACCAAAAAAAGTTAAATATTCATAAGACTAGTTGAATTTTCAGTCCAGGAAATGAATTTTCAACTAAAATGAAAAATCCTCAACTGGAATAGTTCAATCTACATTTAGAAAGTAAATTTTCAATCATCAAATTTTTTCCATCAAGTGATTTTTCAACAAAATAGTTACATTTTCAACAAAAAAGATGAATTATCAACTATAATTAGGAAAAAATGAATTTTTAACAATGTTGTTGAACTTTCAACCAGGTAGTTCAATTTTCAACCAAGAAGATTTATTTTCGACCAAAAAAGACGAAGTATCAAAAAAATACATGAATTTTTAACCGAGCAGTTGAATTAACAACTAAAAAAGAGAAATTTTCATGTAAACTGTTAAATTATTGAATAAAAAAGATTTAAAATTTGAATTAGATAAGGTATAGAATAACGTTTCACCCAAAAAATTGAATATTCAACAAAATAGTCAAATTTGCAATCAAGGAGATGAATTTTCAATTAAAATGAAGAATCTTCAACCAGAAAAATGAATGTTTAACAAAGAAGTTCAACTTTCAAACAAGTAGTTGAATTTTCAACTCATAAAGATACAATTTTAAATAAAGTGAAATACTAAAATCTTCAGTTAAAAAAAGTAATTTCCAACCCAAAAAACGAATGTTCAACAATATAGTTAAATTGATCTAAGAACGACTTTTCAACAAAATTGTTGAATTTCCTACAAAGAAGATCAATTTTTCGCAAAAAATGCGAATTTTCATTTAAGAACGTGAATTATCAACGAAGAAGATTAATTTTAGAAAAAAGACGAATTTTTAATAAAAATAAATTAATTTTTAACCAAGCAGTTGAATTATCAACTAAAAAAGATAAATTTTTATATAAGGAGTTGAATTTTCAACTGAAAAAGATTTAATTTTAAGATAAGATAAGATGAATTTTTTAAGGAAAGTTAATCGAATATTTAACAAAAGAGTAAAATTTTCAATCAAGGAGATCTTCAAATTGAATAGTTGAATATACAGTTAGAAAATAAATTTTTAGCCGAGAAAAAACCGATTTTTCAACAAAACAGTTAAGTTTCGACCCATAAAGAGAAATTTTCAACTAAAATCAAAAAATGAATTTTTAACAAAGTTTTTCAACTTTAAACCAGGTATTTAAATTTTCAACCAAGAAGATTAATTTTCTACAGAAAAAAAACGAATTTTCAACAAAATAGTTACATTTTTAAGCATATTATTTTCAACTGAAATCCAGAATCTTTAACCGGAAAAACGAATTTTTGACAAAGTAAATCAACTTTTAAACAGGTAGTTGAATTTTGAAATAAAAAAGATAAATTTGCATCTAAAAGTGGAGTACTAAAATTTTCAGTTAAAAATGTTAATTTTTAACCCAAAAAACGGATTTTCAACAATATAGTTAAATTTTCAAACAAAGAAATGAATTTTCCACCAAAATAGTTGTATTTTCTACAAAACAGTTAATCTTTTAACAAAGACAGGTTTTCAAAAATTGAATGAATTTTCCACCATATAGATTAATTTTTGAATTAAAAATTAAATTTTCAACCAAAGACATAAATTTTTAACCGAGAAGATTAATTTTCAACCAAAAAAGACAAATTAAAATCAAGATTGTACGTGAATTTTCAACCAAGCAATTGAATTTTCTACTAAAAAAGATACGTTTTTATACAAACAGTTGTATTTTTAACTAACAAAGATTCAATTTTAAGATTAGATAAGATCAGATTAATTTTTTACCAAAAAATAAAATATTTAGGAAAATAGTAAAATTTTCAATCAATGAGATAAATTTTCAATTAAAATGAAGAATATATGTAATATAACATCAAAATAAAATAAAATTGAGAATGTTAAACGAAAATAATCAAATCTATAGAGAAGAAATAAATTTTCAACCAAGAACAACGATTTTTAGTCCTAGGGATTTTTTCCATAAATTACAATTACAATTTTTCAACAAGATAATTAATTTCCGACTAAAATAAAAAAAAAAAATAAAAACCAAAAAATAAATTTTGAACGAAGTAGTTTAACTTTCAACCAGCTAGTTGAATTCTCAACTAAAAAAAGATAAATTTCTATCTAAAAAATGGAATAGAAAAATTTTCAGTTAAGAAAATTAAATTTCAAACCAAGAAAACAAATTTTCAACAATACAGTTATATTTTCAACCAACGAAATTAATTTTCTACCAGAATAGTTGAATTTTTAATCCAAAAAGACGAATTTTTAACACAAGAGTTGAATTTGCAACCCAATCTTTTCAACGAAATTGATGAATTATCTACAAAATAGATTAATGTTCAACATGAAAATTAAATTTTCAACCAAAGACATAAATTTTCAAGCGAGAAGATCAATTTTCGACCAAAAAAGACAAATTAAAAAACAAGTATATGCGCGAATTTTTCATCAAGCAATTGAATTTTCAACTAAAATAATAACGTTTTTCTATAAACATAAAGATTAGATAAGATCAGATTAATTTTTTACCAAAAAATCAAATATTTAGGAAAATAGTCAAATTTTCAATCAATGAGATGAATTTTCAACTAAAATGAAGAATATATATAACATAACATCAAAATAAAATTAAATTAAAAATCTTCAACGAAAATTGTTAAATCTATAGTGAAGAAATAAATGTTCCACAAAGAAACAACGATTTTTAGCCCTAGGGACTTTTTCAATAAATTACAATTACAATTATAATCTTTCAACAAAATAGGCCAATTTGCAACTAAAATCAAAAACACAAAAACCAAAAAATGAATTCTTAACAAATTAGTTTAAGTTTCAACCAGCTAGTTGAATTTTCCATTAAAAAAAAGATAAATTTCCATCTAAAAATGGAATACTAAAATTTTCAATTAAAACAAACTAATTTTCAACAATATAGTTATATTTTCAACCAAAGAAATTAATTTTCTACCAAAATAGTTGAATTTTTAATCCAAAACGACGAATTTGTAACACAACAGTTGAATTTCCAACCCAAAGTTTTTAAGAAAAGTGTTGAATTTCCTACAAAGTAGATAATTTTACACCAAAGAGTTCAATTTTCAACCAAAAACATGAATTTTCAACAAAATACATGAATTTCAACAACAACAACAAAAAAATCTGAATTACAATTTAATTATTTTTATTACCTAAATTATTTTTAATTAACTAGATTGCAAGTACAAACCAGGATTCGATTTAGGACTTAATTCAGTAGTGAAACAGTTCACGCAACAAAACAATTGCACTTCAGTTTGATCCACCAATCTATCAAAATAAGGTTAATTTGTGGAAATTCAAGGAATTCACAGAATTCACAGGATTCAAGGAATTTACAGAATTAAAATTCAAGGAATCCAGAGAATTCAAGGAATTCACAGAATCCATGGAATTCACAAAATTCAAGGAATTCACAGAATTCGTGGAATTCATAGAAATAATGAAATTGAAGGAATTCACGGAATGCATGGGATTGAAGGAATTCACGAAATTTATGGAATTAATGGATTTCAAGAAAGTCAAGGTATTCACGGAATTCACGAAATTCATGGAATTAGCGAAATTCATCGAATTGAAGGAAACCACGAGATTGATGGAATTCAAGGAATTTACAGAATTCACGGAATTAATAGAATTCACGGAATTCAAGGAATTGAAGATATTCACGGAATTCAAGAAATTTACGAAATTCAAGGAATTCACGGAATTCGAGGAATTCAAGAAATTTAAGGAATTCACGGAATTCAAGGAATTCACGGAATTCAAGGAATTCATGCATTAGAAGGAATTCACGAAATTTATCGAATTCAAGAAATTCACGGAATTCAAGGAATTCATGGGATTCAGAGAATTCATGGAATTCATGAAATTCGAGGAATTGATGGAATTCGAGGAATACATGAAATTTGAGAAATTGATGGAATTCGAGGAATTCATGGAATTCGCGGAATTCGTAATAATACTGAAGTTTGGATCAATTGAAACAGTGCACCCTCTGAATCAATTTAGTTCGCTATCTCGGATCAGTTATCAATATGCAGTTAGCACACTAAACAAGTCAGAAACTGGTACTAAAATAGACTATTCGTGAGATCATATTAGATCACCCAAAAAAGGATTCCGGATAAAAATGAATGCCTAGTTTTTAGTGTGAGAGGCAGAACGAAAGCAGCTAGGCAAGAGGCAAGAGGAAAGCATATCCTGCATGCTTGCACTTTGCATTAGCCCGGAACGCGGAATATTGCACGCGTGCAGTCTTGTGACCTGTTATAGGGTGCCATGTTCTCGCACATACCACAACCTTGCAACCTGCAACCTACGAGGACATCTCAGCGTTCTCGCACTTCCGCATTCAAGCTCATGAGATGCAAGTCCGCTCGCGTTAACCACATTACGGATGCAGTTTGCGACAATGTAGAGCTCTGTATCTCTGTATTGCATTTGCTCTTGCCTGCATAAGTATTATCGAACAATCCTTCTAGGAACACAAAGACTTACGGGAAAAGGCGAGCTGAAACGATTTTAGTCACAATCCTCGAAATTTCCAACCGGAAATTCTGTTAAATCCATTAACTAAAGACATTCTTCTCGAACTACAATACGGTATGTAAATCCGAACCGATCCAAGTTTAATCAATTACTTTTTACGGAATTATTCTCCTTCAGATTTTCCTTACAGCATAAGATATCGGCGGGATATAGTGAAGCACGTCGATCCGAGATGATCATTTGTCTCGATATATTATATTCGAATTACGGGAATTTTTGGGATAATATTCTCCATCATTCATTTGTTATTCCTTGTCTCATATCGTCTCTAATGTCATGCGAATTCTCGGTGTCAAGTCTTCGCCCTAGAGTTATACTACGCCATGTCCACTTTTTGAAATAAGTGAACTATTATTATTTTTAGGCTCGTTAAGCGTTAAACTTTGTTTTTTAATACATTTTTCCCTCAAATTTATTTCCTCAGCTGCTGCAATTATCAAATAAGGTAGTGACGTTAATTAAAAGTTAGAATTATATCACGCCATATCCTTTTTTTGGATTGCTATAAGTGGAAAAATGCCAACTTCGTAGTGCATATTTTATATGGATAACCTAAGTTCAATTTGAGAAATAACAATTTCCAAAAATACATTCAACCTTAAAAGTAACCATTAGAGTATTACTCAAAGGTCAATAATTTTCGAATAATTCATTTAATTCGAGGTACGTAATACAACAGAATAATGTGAACTATTATTCTGGCAAACTTTTTACTTAGGAATTTCATTATAAGTAGTTCATTTATAAATAATTTGTGAACATGGCGTACTATAATTCTGAGCAAGAATGAATTTTTCGAATCTCATATTACGCCATGTCCAAAACCAATTTTCCACATCAGCTAGAATACATTCATAATAGTATTAAAATTTGTGCTAATATTTTTTTGATCATAGATTATTTTTGATCGATAAACTTATTTCGACATTTGACAACGTTTTTGTAGAGTATATTATGTTTAAACTTTGAACCTTATTTTCTCAGTTTGAGAGCGACCTCAGTCATCTATTCACAATCAATTTTATCCAAATATTTTCAATATTTCATGTCCGCCATATTGGATCCGTCATTTTGAATTTTGAAAATTCAACATCAAATTTAAAATCAGCGATCCCAAATAAGAATCACCAATTTTATCAAGGTCAAAACATTTTCAATAATTTTTTATCCGTCATATTGGATCCGTCATTTTGAATTTGGAAAATCCAACATCAGAGTTAAAATCAGCGACCCCAAAAACCTTAGCATCACCAATTTCATCCAGATCCAAACTAGTTCACTATTTCATATCCGCCATATTGGATCCGCGATTTTGAAGTTTGAAAATCCAACATCCAATTTAAAATGAGCGATCCCAGAAACCTAACTACGACTAATTTTATCCACTTTATCCATGTCAAAACATTTTTAATAATTTTTATCCGTCATATTGGATCCATCATTTTGAATTTGGGAAATCAAACATCAGATTTAAAATCAGCGACCCCAAAATCCTTAGTATCACTAATTTTATCCAGATCCAAACTACTTTACTATTTCATGTCCGCCATATTGCATTCGCGATTATGAAGTTTGAAAATCTAACATCCGATTTTAAATCAGCGACCCCAAAAACCTAACTAACACCAATTTCATCCAGATCCAAACATGTTTTTTATTACATGTTCGCCATATTGGATCCCCCATTTTGAATTTTGGAAATTCAACATCAGATCTGAAATTAACGATCCCAGTAATCTACCCACCACCAACTTTATCCAAATATTTTCAATATTTCATGTCCGCCATTTTGGATCCGCCATTTGAATTTAGAAAATTCAACATCAGATTTGAAATCAGCAATGCCATATAATAATCACCAATTTTATCAAAGTTAAAACCTTTCAAATGATTTATGTCCGCCATATTGGATCCACCATTTTGATTTTGAAAATTCATTATCAGACTTAAAACCAGCGATCCCAAAAACCTTAGCATCACCAATTTTATCCAGATCCAAACTAGTTCACTATTTTACATCGGCCATATTGGAACCCCTATTTTGAATTTTTTAAATCCAACATTAGGTCTCGAATTAGCGACCCCAGTAATCAATTCACCAGCAATTTTATCCAAATATTTTAAATATTTCATGCCCGCCATATTGGATCCGCTATTTTAAAATTTGAAAATTCAACATCAGATTTGAAATCAGCGACCCCATATAAGAATCACCAATTTGATCAAGGTCCAAACATTTTAAATAATTTACGTCCACCATATCGCATCCGCCATTTTGAATTTTGGAAATTCAACATCAGATTAAAATCCAGCGATCCCAAAAACCCTAGCATCGACCATTTCATCCAGATCCAAACTATTTTACTATTTTTTGCTCGACATAGTGGATCCCCGATTTTGAATTTGGAAAATCCAACATTAGGTCTGAAATTAGCGACCCCAGTAATCAATTCACCACCAATTTTATCAAAATATTTTCAATATTTCATGCCCGCCATATTGGATCCGGCATTTCGAAATTTAGAAAATTCAACATCAGATTTGAAATCAGCGATCCCAAATAAGAATCACCAATTTTATCAAAGTCCAAACATTTTAAATAATTTATGTCGGCCATATTGGATTCAACATTTTGATTTTGAAAATTCATTATGTGATTTAAAACCAGCGATCCCAAAAACCTTTAAATCACCAATTTTATCCAGATCCAAACTAGTTTACTATTTTATGCTCGACCTATTGGATCCCCGATTTTGAATTTTGAAAATCCAACATCAGCTCTGAAATTATAGACCCCAGTTATTTATTCTCCACCAATTTGATCCAAACATTTTTAATATTTCATACCCGCCATATTGGATCCGCCATTTTGAATTTTGAAAATTTAACATCAGATTTGAAATCAGCGATCCCAAATAATGATCACCAATTTTGTCAAGGTCAAAACATATAAAATAATTTATGTCCACCATATTGGATCCGCGATTTTAAATTTTGGAAATTCTACAACAGATTTGAAATCAGCGATCCCAAAAACCGTAGCATCACCAATTTTATCCTGATCCAAACTATTTTACTATTTCATGCTCGACATATTGGATCCGCCATTTCGAAATTTGAAAATCCAACATCAGATTTGAAATCAGCGACCCCATATAAGAATCACCAATTTTATCAAGGTCAAAACATTTGATATAATTTATGTCCACTATATTGGATCCGCCATTTAGAATTTTGGAAATTCAACATCAGATTGAAAATCAGCGATCCCAAAAAATCTAGCATCAACAATTTTATCAAGGTCAAAACATTTTCAATAATTTATATCCGTCATATTGGATCCTTCATTTTGAATTTGGAAAATCCAACATCAGATATAAAATCAGCGACCCCAAAAACCTTAGCATCACCAATTTTATCCAGATCCAAACTAGTTCACTATTTCATGCTCGCCATATTGGATCCCCAATTTTGAATTTTAAAAATCCAACATCCGATTTGAAATCAGCGACCCCAGAAACCTAAATACCTAAATAAATCAAGTTTTTGACTATCGAAAATTGGAAAAATAAAAATAAATAAAATTGTTTCACACAATGTTATAAACAAATTAATAAACAAAAGTTATAACTTCTTTATTCGCGATATTTGAATACTCTGGAACTATATTTTTGGAAGAAATGAAGATAAAATAAGGTTGATTTCAATTTGAAAAAGTTAAAATCTATTGATAATTGCTTATAAACATTTTGTAAATAAATTAAAAAATTGTTGAAAAAATTTTATTCATTAGAGAACTATCGTTAATCTTAGTAGACGTAACAAAAGTGCAACTCTTTTGCCCTTTTGATTGAATGTCGATTAATCCAACCCAGATGAGAAATTAGATGTAATCTAAATCAAGATCAAAATAATTAAATATAATGAGAAGTTGGCGACCTTACTTTCTAATTGATTCTTTTTTCAAAGTTATCACTTACCCTGATAATTATTTTTATTTTTATTTTTGTAAGCGATTTTGGATTATCCTAGTTGAATCTCTTCTAAAAATATATTTCGGTTCGGTCAAAGAAATACTACATTTTTTTTTTATAACAAGATTAAAATTTATGGCACATTCTCATCTAAAAAAAATTAGGTCTTCATTTTCTCTTCCGGCATAATTTTTACCGATTTTTATTTTTCTCTTCTAGCATATTTTTTCCTTCTGACATATTTTTCTCTTCGAGTGTATTTTTGACAGTTTAATTTTCTCTTCCGGCATATTTCTTTCAACATTTTTTTTTGTTGCCATATTTTTCAAATTTTATAATATTCTAATTCCAAAGAATTCAAGCGTGGCTTCGGTTACACTTGTTCCGGTTAAATATCTTTGAAAAATACATTTCGGATTTTAATTTTCTCATCCGAAATCTTTTTCTCTTCCGGCATATTTATGACATATTTCAATTTTCTCTTCTGGCATATTGTGTGCTTTAGACATATTTTTCTCTTCCGGAATATTTGTCAAAACTTTAATTTTATATTTCAGCATATTTTGACAGAGATAAATTTTCAAACTGGTTGGAATTAACCTCGAATTGTTTGAAATTCAGGATAAATTAATTGGAATTTCAACTAATGAAATAGCGAGTTCGTTCAAAATTTTGTCAGATGAATATCTTTCGAAAATACCTCTCAGATTTTTATTTTTTCATCCGACGTTTTTTTCTCTTCCGGAATATTTTGCCAAATTTCAATTTTTAAACTTGTTCTAATTAACCTCGAATTCTTTCGAATTCCAAATAGATTAACTGAAATTTCAAAGAATTGAAGCGCAACATCGGTCACACTCGTTCCGGTTAAATATCTTTAAAAAATACATTTCGGATTTTAATTTTCTCATCCGAAATCTTTTTCTCTTCCGGCATATTTATGACATTTTTCAATTTTCTCTTCTGGCATATTTTTTGCTTTAGACATATTTTTCTCTTCCGGAATATTTTTAAAAATTTCAATTTTTCATTTCAGCATATTTTGCCAGAGATATCTTTTCAAACTGGTTGAAGTTAACCTCTAATTATTTGGAATTCAGGATAAATTAATTGGAATTTCAACGAATCAAAGGGCGAATTCGGTCAAACTTTTTTCAAGCGAATATCTTTAGAAAATACATTTCAGATTTTAATTTTCTCATCCGAAATCTTTTTCTCTTCCGGCATATTTATGACATTGTTCAATTTTCTCTTCTGGCATATTTTGAGCTTTAGACAGATTTTTCTCTCCTGAAATATTTTTCAAAATTTTAATTTCAATTTCAGCATATTTTGACAGAGATACATTACCAAATTTGTTGGAATTAACCTCAAATTATTTGGAATTCATTTTAAATTAATTGGAATTCCAAATATTCAAGCGCCACTCAAGTCACACTTGTTCCGGTTAAATATCTTTAAAAAATAATTTTCGGTTTTGAATTTTCTCTTTCAGCATCTTTTTCTCTTCCCGCATATTTTTGACAGATTTTAATTTTCTCTTCTGGCAGATTTTTGTCTTCCGAAATCTTTTTATCTTCCGGCATATTTATGACATATTTCAATTTTCTCTTCTGGCATATTTTGTGCTTTAGACAAATTTTTCTCTTCCGGAAGATTTTTCACAATTTTAATTTTCTCTTCTGGAATATTTTGCCAAATTTCAATGTTCAAACTTGTTGGAATTGACCTCAAATTCTTCGGAATTCATTTTAAATTAATTGGAATTCTAAATAATTCAAGCGCCACTTAAGTCACACTAGATCCGGTTGAATAACTGAATAAAAATTTAGTTTCGAATTTTCTCTTTCAAAATCTTTTTCTCTTCCGGCATATTTTTGACAGATATTAATTTTCTCTTCTGGCATATTTTTTTCTTCCGAAATATTTTTCTCTTCCAGCACATTTTGCCAAATTTTAATTTGTTATTCAGGCATATTTTACAGCAAATTAATATCCAAACTCTATGGAATTAACCTTGAATTCATTGGAATCCATCTTGAATTGATTGGAATTCAAAAGAATTCAAGTTTGATTTCGGTCACTCTTCTCATCTTAAAAAAATTCTTTTCATTTATCCCGGAAATCAGGCAACCAATATTACTTCTCTTCAGAGATGGTTGACTCATTCAGAAAACTTTACTCATTTTTATGTTATTTTTTAAATGAATATTTCTTAAAAAATGTCAATACTAAATATGATCAATTATTTCTACTATTATTTTATTATTTCATTTAATTAAAAGAAAATTTATTTAATTTTTTTAAATGATTCATTAATAATTTATTATTTAGTGATATATATATATATAAATAAATAAATATATACATATATATTTATTTATTTATATAATAATTCATGTAAAGGCGCTTACAGTATTTGAATTAGAAGTTTGTTTGCCATATTTTAATTCTGATGTTTATGAAACTGAAATTTCTCGTGAAATTGCACATAAATTAAGTAAAATGACCCAGTAAGTAAATAAAAAATTATTTTCCAATGGTTTGACGAGAAATGTGGAGACATGCCATATGTAAATTTCTTGTCTTAAACAAGCAATCTAACTGATTATGATTCATGATATTCTGGTTTGTAAGTGTGTGGATACCAGTTTATTTATCAATTAATCAATTAAGGATTTCATTGATAAATAAATATAAGATTTATGATTGAAATTTTTTAAATTATTATTATTAACCAACTTCAAAGTTGGATCTAAATTTTGCTGTTTTTTTTAATTCTCTTGAATTCTTCTGAATTCTTTTGATTTATTTTGTAATCTTTTTAATTTCTGTGAATGATTTTTAATTCCTTGAATTGTTTCAAATTCTTTCCAATTAATTTCAATTGATTTGAATTGTTTAATATCATTTTGAATCATTTTAAATTGTTTTAAATTGTTTGGAGGTTCATGGAATTTTTCTAATACAAACTGAATAGTTCTGTTAGAACGAAAAATTGTGGCTTTTAATTGGAAAATTCAAATTTTCCAGCTTTCGGGTTCAAAATCTCAAATTTTTATTGCATCAATTTCGAAAATTAATTTTCTAATGGGTTCCGATTAAAAAATATCACTTTTCTTAAACTCTTCTCAATTCAGTTGAATTATTTTGAGTTATTTTGAAATCTTTTTAATTCCTTTCAATTCTTTTGAACTCCTTGAATTGTTTGAAATTCTTTTTAATTGGTTTGAATCATTTTGAATTGTTTTAAACATTAAATAAAGAATTGGAATTATTTTGTTCTTCCTGGATTTCTTTGAGTTCAAAGTGAAAAGCTTCAGAAAAACCAAAAATTGTGGCTTTAAATTGGAAAAATGAAATTTTCCAGCTTTCGGGTTCAAAATCTAAAATTTTTATTGCATCAATTTAGAAAATTAATTTTCTAGGGGCTTTGCATTTCAATTTTTTTCAATTGGTTTGCATTATTTTGAATTGTTTTATATTCATTTAGTTTATTTACAGTTGGTTTCAATTGTTCAACATTCTTTTCAATTATTTTAAATTATTTTGAACTACTTGGAATTGTTTGAATTTGAACTGAAAAATTTCGGAAATACCAAAAATTGTGGCTTTCAATTAGAAAAATCAAGTTTTCAAACTTTCGAGTTAAAAACCTCAAATTTGAATTGTATCAATTTGAAAAATTCATTTTCTCGGAGGTTGCCATTAAAAAATCTGACTTATTTTAAATACGTTTGAATCCATTTTAATTCTTTTACTTGTTTTAAATTGTTTGAAATTCTTTTCAATTGTATTGTCTTTTTTTGGAAGTTTTTCAAAATTCTTTCCAATTGATGTGCATTTAAGTGTTTTAAATTATTTTAAATTCTTTTCAATTAGATTGAATTTCAAAATTAAAAAGACAACTTTTAATTCCAACTCCAACTTTTGCCTCTTGAAAATTTGAAAAATTAAAATTAGTGTTTGAATTCTTTGAAATTCTTTTTTTTTTTACTTCTTTTTACTTCTTTCGATTTGTTTCGAATTTTTTTAAGTGTTAATAAGTTTCGTAAATGATTTGAAATTATGTGTAATTCTTTGAATTCAAGCTGAACAATTTTGGAAATATAAATAATTGAGCCTCTAAAAATGATTTAATTCCTCTTTTGAGTCTTTCAGGTTGAAAACCTCAACTTTGGATTTTATCAACTTTGGAAAATGTATTTTGTGGAGAAATTCGCTTGATCTGTTTAAAATTTGTTTAATAGGTTTCAATTATTTTTAATTTTTTTGAATTTTTTGATCGATCTTAAACTGCTTTGAATAGTTTTTATATTTTTAAATGATTTCAAATGTTTAAAATTGTTTTAAATTCGTTTGATCTGTTTTAAATTGTTTTAAACAGTTCATAATTGTTTTGAATGATTTTGAATTGTTTTAAATTGTCTTGAATAGTTTTAAATTTTTTAAAGTGATTTTAAATAGTTTTGAATGATATTAATTGTTATAAATTGTTTTGAACAGTTTTTAATTCTTTTGAATGTCTTTGAATTTGTTTGATCAGTTTTAAACTGTTTTAAACAGTTTTTCATTGTTTTGAATGATTTTAAATTGTTTCAAATTTTCTGAATACTTTTCAATTGTTTTTAATAATTTAAATTGTTTTGAATTCCTTTGACCTGTTTAAAAAATATTGAATTCGATTGACCTGTTTTAAATTGTTTTCAATGATTTGAGTTGATTTAAATTGTATTGAATAGTTTTAAATTTTTTTAAATGATCTTCAATAGTTCTGAATGATATTAATTGTTCTAAATTTTTTTGAATAGTTTTTAATTCTTTCAAATGTCTTTGAATTTGTTTAATCAGTTTTAAACTTTTTTAAATAGTTTTAAATTGTTTTCAATGATTTAAGTTGTTCTAAATTGTTTTTAATAGTTTTCAATTCTTTTGCATTGCTTTCAATTTGTTTGATCTGTTTTAAACTGTTTTAAAAGGTTTTTTATTGTTTTGAATTATCTTGAATTATTTTAAATTGATTGGAATAGTTTCTAATTGTGTTGAATAGTTTAAATTGTTCTGAAAAATTAAATTTTTTGGAATTCCTGTGACCTGTTTAAACAAATTTTGAATTCGCTTGACCTGTTTCAAATTGTTTTAAATAGCTTTCAATTCTTTTAAAAGATTTTGAATTGCTTTGACTTCTTTCGACCTGTTTTGAATAGCTTTTAATTGCCTTGAATGAGTTAAATTGCTTAAAATTATTTTAAATTAATTTGATCTGTTGTAAATTGTTTTGAATTGTTTTTTATTGTTTCGAATGATTTGAAAATTAATTTTTTTCGAAATGTTTGTAATTGTTTTGAATTGTGTTGAATTCCTTCGATCTATTTTAAATTATTTCTAATAGTTTTCAATTCTTTTGAATATTTTTAAATTGTTTTGTTTGATTTACATTGCTTTAAATTCGTTTGATCTGTTTTAAATTGTCTTGAATAGTTTTTGGATGTTTTTAATGCTTTACAATTTTTGTAAATTCTTTGAATGTTTGTCATTGTTTTAAATTGGTTTGGTCTGTTTTAAATTGCGTTGAATAGTGGTTGATTGTTTTGAATGATTTTAATTGTTTCAAATCGTTTTGAATTTGTTTTATCTGTTGTAAATTGTTTTGAATTGTTTTTTATTGTTTCGAATGATTTGAAAATTAATTTTTTTTTCAATGTTTGTAATTGTTTTGAATTGTGTTGAATGCCTTCGATCTATTTTAAATTATTTCTAATATTTTTCAATTGTTTTGAATATTTTTAAATTGTTTTGTTTGATTTACATTGCTTTATATTCCTTTGGTCTGTTTTAAATTGCTTTGAATTCGTTTTATCTGTTCTAAGTTGCTTTGACTTGCTTTTATTTCTTTTGAATGATTTTAAATTAGTCTGAATTCTTCTGAATTCCCTTAATCTGTTTAAAAATGTTTTGTATAGTTTTTTTCATCGATTTGAATGATTTTAGTTGTTTCAAATTCGGTTGATCTGTTTTAAATTGTTTTGAATAGTTTTCAATTGTTTTGAATGATTTTGAATTGTTTTAAATTTGTTTGAATAGTTTTCATTTGTTTTTAATAATTTAAATGGTTTTGAATTCCTCTGATCTGTTAAAAAAAATTGAATTCGTTTGACCTGTTTTAAATTGTTTTCAATGATTTTAGTCGTTTTAAATTCGTTTGATCTGTTTTAAATTTTCTTGAATAGTTTTTGGATGTTTTTAATGCTCTACAATTTTTGTAAATTCTTTGAATTTTTGTCATTGTTTTAAATTGGTTTTGTCTGTTTTTAATTGCGTTGCATAGTGGTTGATTGCTTTGAATGATTTTAATTGTTTCAAATCGTTTTGAATTTGTTTTATCTGTTGTAAATTACTTTGAATAGTTTTTACTTCTTTCGAATGATTTTGAATTGTTTTGAATAGTTTTTTTTATAGTTTTATATGATTTTAATTGTTTAAAAATGTTTTAAATCTTTTTGATCTATTTTAAATTCTTTTGAATAGCTTCACATTTTTAACGATTTTGAATTTTTTGAATTCCTTTGATCTGTTATATATTCTTTTGAATATTTTTTGATTTTTTTGAAGGATTTTAATTTTATCAGATTTGTTTAAATCGTTTGATTGTGTTAAATTGTTTTGAACCGTTCTTAATTCTTTTAAATGATTTTGAATCGTTTGAAAATTGTTTGAATTTGTTTGATCGGTTTTAAATTGTTTTGAATGGCTTTGGATTCTTTTGAATGATTTAAATTGTTTTGAATAGTTTATATATATTTTTAATGATTTTGAATTATTTTGAACTCGCTTGATCTGTTTCAAATTGCTTTGAATATTTTTTGATTGTTTCTAATGCTTTACAATTTTCTTAATTCTTTAAATGTTTGCCGTCGTTTAAAATTCTTTTGATACGTTTTGAATAGTTTTTAATTCTTCGGAATATATTGCACTTCCTTGAAAGTCTTTTAATTCTAACTAAACAATTTCGGAAGAACGAATTATTGAGGCTCCAAATCTGAAAAAATCAAAGTTTTGAATCTTTCAAGTCAAAAATCTCAACTTTGAATTATATAAATTAAGAAAATCCATTTCACTTGTGGGTTTTCAGGTTTAAAAATCAAACCTTGGACTCCAACTCTCTCTGGACTGAAACTCTGTAAGTTCTTTCAAATTCTTTTGAACTTTTCTTCATTCTTTTGAATAATTTATTATTTTCTTGAAACATTTGGAATGATTCTGAATTCTCAGAATTTCTAATTCTTCGAATTCAAGCTGAGCCATTTTGGGAAGAAAAAGAAATAATTTTTGAAAAAAATCCAACTTTTCAATTGTTCCAATTGAAAACCTCAACTTTGGATTGTATCAATTGGAAAACATCCATTTTTAGGGAGATTCCAACTTGAGCCCCATTAAAATTAGGAAAATTGAAATAAAATTTTGGCATCTTGGATTCTTCTGGTCCTCACAGGGATCTTTGGCCTTGAACTCCCTAATCCAAATTTAGCCCGTCAAAAATTAGAAAAATTAAAATCAAATTTCGGCATCTTGGATTCTTCTGGACCTCACAGGGATCTTTGGTCTCGAACTCTAAAATCTAACTTTAGCCTCTTAAAATATGGAAAAATGAAAATCAGATTTTGGAATCTTTAATTCTTTTGGCCCTCACAGGGATATTTGGTCTCCAATTCTAAAGTCCAAACTTAGCCCCTTTTGGAAAAATGAAAATCAGATTTTGGATTCCTCTGGTCCTCACAAGGATCTATGGTCACGAACTCTAAAATCCAACTTTAGCGCCTTAAAAATTGGAAAAATGAAAATCAAATTTTGGAATCTTGGATTCTTCTGGTCCTCACAGGGATCTTTGGCCTTGAACTCTAAAATCCAACTTGAGCCCCTTAAAAATTGGAAAAATGAAAATCAGATTTTGGAATTTTGAATTCTTCTGGTCCTCACAGGGATCTTTGGTCTTCAATTCTAAAATCAAAACTTAGCCCCTCTTGGAAGAATGAAAATCAGATTTTGGATTCCTCTGGTTTTCACAATGATCTTTGATCACGAACTCTAAAATCCAACTTTAACCCCTTTAAAATTGGAAAAATGAAAATCAGATTTTTGAATTTCGAATTCTTCTGGTCCTCACAGGGATCTTTGGTCTTCAATTCTAAAATCCAAACTTAGCCCCTTTTGCAAAAATGAAAATCAGATTTTGGATTCCTCTGGTCCTCACAAGGATCTTTGGTCACGAACTCTAAAATCCAACTTTAACCCCTTTAAAATTGGGAAAATGAAAATCAGATTTTAGCATTTTGAATTCTTCTGGTCCTCAGAAGGATCTTTGGTCTTCAATTCTCAAATCCAAACTTAGCCCCTTTTGGAAAAATGAGAATCAGATTTTGGATTCCTCTTGTCCTCACAAGGATCTTTGGTCACGAACTCTAAAATCCAACTTTAGCGCCTTAATAATTGGAAAAATTGAAATAAAATTTTGGAATCTTCTATTTTTCTGGTTCTCACAGGGATCTTTGGCATCGAACTCTAAAATCCAACTTTAACCCCTTAAAAATTGGAAAAATGAAAATCAGATTTTGGCATTTTGAATTCTTCGGGTCCGCACAGGGATCTTTGGTCTTCAATTCTAAAATCCAAACTGAGCCCCTTTTGGAAAAATGAAAATCAGATTTTGGATTCCTCTGGTTCTCACAATGATCTTTGGTCACGAACTCTAAAATCCAACTTTAACCCCTTAAAAATTGGAAAAATGAAAATCAGATTTTGGAATCTCTAATTCTTCTGGCCCTCACAGGGATCTTTGGTCTCCAATTCTAAAATCCAAACTTAGCCCCTTTTGGAAAGATGAAAATCAGATTTTGGATTCCTCTTGTCCTCACAAAGATCTTTGGTCACGAACTCTAAAATCCAACTTTAGCGCCTTAGTAATTGGAAAAATGAAAATAAAATTTTGAAATCTTCGATTTTTCTGGTCCTCACAGGGATCTTTGGTCTTCAATTGTCAAATCAAAACTTAGCCCCTTTTGGAAAAATGAAAATCAGATTTTGGATTCCTCTTGTCCTCACAAGGATCTTTGATCACGAACTCTAAAATCCAACTTTAGCGCCTTAGTAATTGGAAAAATGAAAATAAAATTTTGGAATCTTCGATTTTTCTGGTCCTCACAGAGATCTTTGGCATCGAACTCTAAAATCCAACTTTAACCCCTTAAAAATTGGAAAAATGAAAATCAGATTTTGTAATTTTGAATTCTTCTGGTCCTCACAGGGATCTTTGGTCTTCAATTCTAAAATCCAAACTTAGCCCCTTTTGGAAAAATGAAAATCAGATTTTGGATTCCTCTGGTCCTCACAAGGATCTTTGGTCTAGAATTCTAAATTTTGACTTTAGCCATTTATATATTGGATACTCAGATTTTGGGTTCTTCTGGTCCTCACAAGGATCTGTGGTCCCGAACCCTGAAATCCAAGTTAAAAATGGGAAAAGTACAAATCAGATTTTGGCATTTTGGATTCTTCTGGTCCTCACACGGATCTAGTCAGTACAGATGTATATACGTAATTCGGCCGGCACCTTTGGTCATATCTTATTCTGCCTGGCCAAGTAGTTTGAAGGGGGTGGAGGGGTGTGGAAGAAGGGTATGTGAAAGGGTTGGTAGAGGGGTGGGGCGGAAGGGGCGCTGTGGAAGAAAAAAAGATGTTGAATTTAAAAAACGGAATTAAAGAAAGAAGGTTAAGGGGGGGGGGGGGTAGCGCGTGTAGAGACGAGGTGAAAAGGAGGATGGGCAGGTGCATGAGTTTCATTTCATGTTCCACCGGGCGGCAGCTCGACTCCTAAAAGGCCGACGAAAGACACGACTTTCTTGTCTTTTCTCTCGCTCTCTTTTTCCCTCCACGTCGCGGCCCCTTCTGGATAATTGATACGGCGCCTGGGACTATTATATAATAATAATTTTTAATTCGTACACGTGTCAAAACGATACAGTTTTACCAAGATGCTCTTGCATAATCGGATATTCGATTTTGTATATGTTGATCCCCTTTTTTTATTTGAGAATTACAATGAGGGCACCTTTTTGTACAAAAAAAAAAGATTATAGTTTTTAATTGTGTTAAATTGGAAACTTAAAAATCTGAGTTTAAATTCTTCAAATTATTTTGAAAGTCTTTCCAAGAGTTTTGAATTGTCTTGAATCATTTTGAGTTCCTTTCATTTGTTTTAAATTGTTTTTAAACAGATTTTATTTGTTTTTGAAATATTTAGAGTTTTTTTTAACACTTTTAATTAAAAGGAAAAAATCTGGGTGAATAAATATTGGGTTTTAAAATTGGAAGAATATTGTTTCAAATACTTTTCAATTGTTTTAAATTCTTTTTAATTATTCTGCAAAGTTTTTAATTTGTTAACGTTTTTTTTTATTTGTTTTGGATTATTTTGATCTGTTTTGAATTTCTTTGAATATTTTTTAATTATTTCGAAATAATCTTAAAGATCTGGAATTTTTATTCAAATTCTTTTAATTCAAGCAGAACAATTTCGGAGAAGCGAGTAACTGAGGCTTTAAAATTAGATTATTGAAAAGCAGAGTTTGAATTTTTTTAAATTCTTGAAATCGTTAAAAAAAAGTTTTACGTTTTTTTGCAATGTTTCATTTTTTTAAATTGTTTTAAATTGCTTTTCATGCTTTTTATCTATCTTGAATGGTTTTGAATAGTTTTTTAATTGTCTTAAAATATTTTTAATGATTTTAAATTGAATTTTTTAAAACACTTTTAATTCAAACGGAACAATTTCAGAAAAATAAGTTATTGAGACTTTGAAATTAGAAACATCAAATTTTTCAAGCTTTCAATTTAAAGACCTCAACTCTGAAATTTATCAATTTGGGATATTTTTTTTTGCAGTGTCGTGCATTTTTTAACTGTTTCAAATGATTCAAAATTGTTTTATGATTTTTTATCAGTTTTAAATTATTTTAATTGTTTAGAAATATTTTTGATAGTTTTATAATTTTATTGAAATATTGTTAATGATTTTTAATTTATTGGATTTTTTTAAAATTCCTTTCATTTAAATTGATCAATTTTGGAACAACAAACTATTGAGGCTTAAGCCTGGAAAAATTTCGGTTTCAATTCTTTAAAATTTTTTGCAATTTTTTTAATGTTTCAACGATGAAGAAGCCCACTTCGGTTTCTTGAATTGTTTTAATTTTAAATTGTGTTGAATCATTGCAAAAGTTTTTAAAATTTTTTTGATGAGTTTTGAGTTGCTTAGGAATGCTTTGAATATTTTTGTTATTTGCTTTACAATATCTTGCATGATTTTCAATATTTTGAATTTCTTTGAAATTATTTTAATTCAACAGGAAATATTCCGGAACAACAAACTATTGAGGCTTTAACACTGGAAGGTATTGTTTTAAAAAGATTTCAATTGTTTTAAATTCTTTCAAATTGTTTTGCAACTTTTTGAATTTGTTTAAGTTTTTAAAAAACTGTTTGGATTATTTTGATCTACTTTGAATTCCTTGAATATTTCTTAATTATTTTGAAATATTTTTGAAGATTTTGAATATAAATTTAAAGTTTTGTTTTAAAAATGTTTGCATTTTTTTGACATGTTTAAAATTTTTTGAAGAGTTTTGAACTGTCTTCAATTAATTTGAATTTCTTTCATGTGTTTCAAATTATTTTTTAACCGTTTCTAATTGTTTTTGAAATATTTTGAGTTTTTTTAAAAGACTCTTAATTAAAAGGAAATAATTTCGGAAAGCGAAAATTGAGGCTTTACAATTGGAAGAATATTGTTTTAAATACTTTTCAATTGTTTCAAGTTCTTTCAAATTGTCTTCTGAAATTTTGAATTTGTTGAAGTTTTTTTAGTTATTTTGATCTGTTTTGAATTATCTTCATTGAAAAAAAATTTTTTTTTTTGAAAATGAAAAAATATCTAAGGGATTTTCTAGTTGATAATAGTTGATTTACACTTTTTTTCAGTTAAAAAATCTACCTTTGGCTGCTTGAATTATTTTTAATAGGTTTTGAATTTCTTTAAACAATTTTTAATTGTTTCAAAATATTTTGAATTATAAATTTTTTTAAATCATTGATATAGTAACTATTGATTGTTGAGCTATTGATTTCCATTTGAAAAATTAAACTAATTTGAACTGCAAATCTTAAACCCAATTTTGACTCTTTTTCGAACTTTTATTTTGAAAAGAAAAAATATTTAAACGATTATCTACTTGAAAAAAGTTTTGAATATATTTTAATTATGTTGAAATATTTCGAAACAGTTTTGGGAAAACGAACGATTAAGGCTATACAACTAGAAAAAACCCACATTTGAAATTTTAAAGTTAAAAACCTCATCTTCCGATTTTGTTAATTAAGAAAATCCATTTTTTTAGAGTCTTCCAGTTAGGAAATCAAACTTTGAACAACAAATCTTAAATCCGAATTGTAAGAATGAAAATAAAATTTTTAATTTTTTTTATTCCTAGCATTGTTTTAAATTGTTTTAAACAATTTTTATTTGATTTTAACTGTAATTAATTTCTGGAAGAGTTTTCAATCGCTTAAATTGTCTTAAAATATTTTGAATTATTTGGATTTTTTAAAAGCTTCAAAAAAAAAAGATTAATTTAAATTAAAAACCTTAACTTTGGATTGTATGAATTTAGAAAATGAGTTTTCTGGACAGTTTTCCAGTTGGAAAATCAAACTTTGGACTCCAACTTCAAATTAGAACTTTTGACTCTTGAAAATTGGAAAAATGAAGAACAGAGTTTGAATTATTTCGATTCTTGGAATTGTTTATAATTTTTAAAATGATTTTAAATTCTTTTAATTTGTTTCTGAATATTTTTGGAATTCTTTGAATTCAAGCTGAACAATTTTGAAAAAATGTATAATTGAGTTTTAATGAATGCAACGACGTCTGCTTCCAAGTTGGAAAATTCAGCGTTGATTGCTTCCAAGTTTGAAATTTCAACGTTAAATGTTTCCAAGTTGGAACAGTTCAACGTTAAATGCTTCCAAGTTGGAACAGTTCAACTTTGAATGCTTCCAAGTTGGAAAATTTCAACGTTGAATGCTTCCAAGTTGGAAAATTCAGCGTTGAATACTTCTAAGTTGGAAAATTCAACGTTGAATGCTTCCAAGTTGGAAACGTTCAACGTTGAATGCTTCCAAGTTGGAAAATTTCAAGGTTGAATGCTTCCAAGTTGGACAAGTTCAACGTTGAATGCTTTCAAGTTGGAAAAATCCACGTTAAATGCTTCCAAGTTGGAAAATTCAACTTTGAATGCTTCCAAGTTGGGAAATTCAACGTTGAATGCTTCCAAGTTGGAAAAGTGCAACGTTATATACTTCCAAGTTGGAAAAGTTCAACGTTGAATGCTTCCAAGTTGGAAAAGTTAAACGTTGAATGCTTCCAAGTTGGAAAATTTCAACGTTGAATGCTTCGAAGTTAGAAAATTCAACGTTGAATGCTTCTAAGTTGGAAAATTCAACGTTGAATACTTCCAAGTGGGAAAATTTCAACGTTGAATGCTTCCAAGTTGGAAAATTCAACTTTTAATGCTTCCAAGTTGGAAAATTCAACTTTTAATGCTTCCAAGTTGGAAAAGTTCAAGGTTGAATGCTTCCAAGATGGAAAAGTTTAACGTTGAATGCTTCAAAGTTGGAAAATTTCACGTTAAATGCTTCCAAGTTGGAAAATTCAACGTGGAATGCTTACAAGTTGGCAAATTCAACGCTGAATGCTTTCAAGTTGAAAAATTCAACGGTTATTGCTTTAGAATTAAAAAATTCCATTTTTATTGATTTTAGAGTGGGAAAGTTCAATGATGACTGCTTTCAAGTTAAAAAAATCAACAGTGAATGCTTGTGAGTGGAAAAATTCAACTGTGAAAGCTTCCAAGATTGCAAAATCATCTGTAAGTTCTTCCATGTTGGAAAATTCAATTGCTACTGCTTCCCAGTTAAAAAATTTAACTGCGACTTCTTCTACGTAGAAAAATCTTAATTTGGGCTGCTTTTCATTTGGAAAAAGCAACTTTGACTGCTTCCAAGTTGGAAAAATGATTGTTATTACTTTCCAGTTGAATAATTCAACTGTGACAGCTTCCAAGTGAAAAAATCTTAATTTGGCGGCTTTCAATTTGGATAAGGCAATTGTGAATGCTTCCAAGTTGAGGAAACCAACTAATAATGCTTCCAAGTTGGAAAATTCAATTGGGCCTGCTTCCCATTAAAAAATTCAACTGTGACTACTCCCAAGTTGCAAAATCCCACTTTGGCTTCTTTCAATTTGGAAATAGCAACTGTGATTGCTTCCAAGTTCGGCTATCGAACTGTTACTGCATCCAGGTTGAAAATAAAATTGTTACAGCCCCCCAGATGAAAAATGCAACTGTGACTACTTCCAAGTGGAAAAATCTTAATTTGGGCGGCTTTCAATTTAGAAAAAGCAACTGTGACTGCTTCCAAGTGGAAAAATCTTAATTTGGGCTGCTTTTAATTTAGAAAAAGCAACTGTTACTGCTTCCAAGTGGAAAACTCTTAATTTGGGCTGCTTTCAATTTGGAAAAAGTAATTGCGACTGCTTCTAAGTTGGAAAAATTATTGTTACTGCTTCCTAGTTGAAATATTCAACTGTGACTGCTTCCAAGTTTATGAATCTTAATTTGGTTAAAGCAATTCTGACTGCTTCCGAGTTGAGTAATCCAACTACTACTGCTTCCAAGTTGGAAAATTCAATTGTTGCTGCTCCCCAGATAAAAAGTTCAACTGTGACTACTCCCAAGTTGAAAAATCCTACTTTTGCTTATTTCAAATTTGAAAATAGCAACTGTGACTGCTTCCAAGTTCGGCAATCGAACTATTACTGGATCCAAGTTGGAAAATACAATTGTTACTGCCTCCCAGATGGAAAATACAACTGTGACTACTTCCAAGTGGAAAAATCTGAATTTGGGCTGCTTTCAAATTGGAAAAAGCAACTGTGCCTGCTTCTAAGTGAAAAAATCTTAATCGGGGCTGCTTTCAATTTAAAAAAATCAACGGTGAGTACTTCCAAGTGGAAAAATCTCAATTTGGGCTGCTCTCAATTTAGAAAAAGCAACTGTGACTGCTTTCAAGTTGAAAATCTTACTTTGGCTGCTTTTAATTTGAAAAAAACAACTGTGACTGCTTCCAAGTTGGGTAGTCCAACTATTACTGCTTCCAAGTTGGAAAATTCAATTTTTACTACTGCTTCCCAGTTCAAAGATTCATCTGTGAATACTCCCAAGTAGAAAAATCTTACTTTGGCATCTTTCGATTCGGAAAAAAGCAACTGCGACTGCTTTCAATTTGGGTAACCCAATCGTTACTGCTTCCAAGTTGAAAAATCTCAATTGTTAATGTCTCCAAGTTGAAAAATTCAACTGTGACTACTTCCAAGTCGCAAAATCTTGATTAGAGCTGCTTTCAATTTGGAAAAAGCAACTGCGACTTCTGCCAAGTTGGGTAATGCAACTGTGACCGCTGACAAGTTGGAAAACTTTCGAGAAGAAAAACAAAATTTAAATTGCAAAAATTCAATTATATATTCAATTAAACATTTTTTTAATTCCAAAGAAAATACCAGTGCAGGTTTTTGTACCTGTAGTGGTAAGATCTTCAGCATTCAAGGATCGAGGAGCGTGCCCAGCTGGTCACGTTATCCCCTCCAAAGAGTCCAGTGTGCGCGTGCCACTTGAAAGTCGTGAGCCGATATGCGAGGAAACACACACGACAAAACTTGTTGCCCGCTCTCAAGGATACGGTGAGCTGATCGATCTTTTCAGCCTCTCCGAGTCATCATCTCTAATGACACTGACAGTTATGGCTGTTTCTGATACTGTCTGATTTGGTATTTTGATATCCTATTTAATCCCCTTTGAATTCGACAATCATCATATATTCTGGGCTTAATGGAATGATTATGATGGAGGTTTTTAAGATCTTGAGGGATTAGAGGTAATCAGTTGGTAGTAATGAGGCATCTATAAATAGTCATTAAATTTAAAAGCTATTAATTATAGACTACTTAGATTCTGGACAAAAATATTCAAATTCGAATGGATCTTTTACATTTGGAAAATGCAACTGTGGGTGCTTGAGAGTTGGGGCATTCGAATGTAACTGCCCCAAAGTTTGTAAACCCAACAGAGACTGCTTCCAAGGTTAAAAGTATAAATGTGACATTTTCCACGTTCAAAAATACAACTGCGGCAGTTTACGAGTGAGAAAATCCAACTGTGGCTGCTTCCAGGTTGGAAAGTCCGATTGTGGATTCCTACGAGCTAAAATTTCAACTGTGCTTGCTTACAAGCTGGAAAATGCAACTGCAACTGCTGCCAAGTTGCAAATTCGAACAGTACTTGCTTAAAAGTTGAAAAATCCTACTGTTGTTTTTTTTTAGTAAAAATTCCAACTGAGACTGCTTACAAATTGCAAAATTCAACTGTTGTTGCTTAAAAGTTTGAAAATCCAACCGCAGTTTCGTACGAGCTGAAATTCCAACTGCGGTTGCTTCTCAGTTGGTGAATTCAACAATGGTTGCTTCCAAGTTGGAAAACCCGACTGTAGATTCTTACAAGCTAAAAATCCAACTGTGTTTGCTTACAAGTTGAAAAAAGCAACTATAACTGCTTCCAAGTTGGGAAACCCAACTGTGGTTGCTTCCAACTTGAACAATCCGACTATAGATTCTTACGAGCTAAAATTCCAACTGTGGTTGCTTACAAGTAGGAAAAATCAACTGTAACTGCTGCCAATTTAATGATTCTGTCTGTGTTTGCTCAAAAGCTTAAAAATCCTACTGAAGTTTCTCACAAGTTGAAACTCCAACTGAGGTTGCTTCTAAGTTGAAAAATTCAACAGTGGCTGCTTACAAGTTAGAACATTTGAGTATAACTGCCCTCAAATTTATTGTTCAACTTTGACTGCTTCCCAACTAGAAAATACAACCGTTGTGATTTCGTCGTGTCCTGTGACCAACCATCTCACGGTTGTGAGACGTGGCCATGAGTGGGACTTACCGCGGTTCTACTGAGAGCCGGTATATATAAACTATATATATATATATATCTAATTTAAAAAATGGTTATGCAACCACCGCAGGGTCCCACTGGCAGCAATTGCCATCTAAAAATGACATCAGCTCCCAGTAGAACCACGGTAAATCACATTTGTGGCGACGTCTCACGACCGTGAGATGAGTGGCATGATTAAATAAATTACTTCGACAGGCCCGTGAAATCCTCATGTGTCTTGAGCGCAAGAAGCGAATATTTTGTGTACAGCCGTTGCTACTCCCTTTTAAGATCTTGATAAGACTCCTCCTTTTTCTTTTCCTTAGCAGTGATGTTGTAGTCGGCTGTAGCCGAGAATTCGATCTCAAATATAGTTCGTTTCTCGAATTCTTGCGGAACAATGTCAGGCTTCAGTGTGTAACGGAGACTGCTGTCCGAAAAACGTAGTTCCAGAAAATTGGGCACTTCTCGTTTTGGACAATTAACTCTATCTCCCTTGGAGCGTTCGGTAGGGCAGGGTTGCAGCCAACTCCGTAAGAGCGACAAAGATGATAATGAAGAAATCTTAGGGCCGCAATATATCTGTAGATATACGTTGTTCCCGCATGGGTGGGACACCCAGATTATATGCGTTTTAAGTACTGTGCGTGTGCATGACCGCCCTGCACCTTTCGCTGGGAACTTCTTGACATAAAATGCGGTGTGGGTATAAGACGGTGGAAATGACACCGTCTCGGCATGCGAAAATGAAACCTTCTGTACCTAAATTAAGCTCTGACGATCTGAGAAAAGCAACAGTTTGCTCCTTCGAGAAGGACTGTTTTTCTACATTCCTGTGAACATTTCCGTGCATTTTCTTATCAAGTAGCTGTTGGTGGAATTTTTCAACTTCTGCTTTCTTCACTTTGGCTTTCAGAAGTGAAGCATCTAGATAAAGTATTGCACTTTCCTCACTTCTGATGTTAAAATTCAGGCCAAGGGTCTCACCCGCGTGCTCCGCGGCTTTTTAAAGGAACGCTCCGTTGCCAATCATCTCGTGATTCCTGGCTATACTTAGGAGAGGATTTTTTCCATTTGCAACTATGTAAGCTGTACTTAGTACAATTCGGTTATAAAGACATTGGAGATTCAGAAGTCCGCCTTGACGGCCTGAGATGTATAATCGCGGAACAGACGAATTGATATCCAAGCTTGTATGCATATGCATGATCTTACGTGTGGTGATATCAAGAGCCGTAAGCTCGTTTTTTGCCCAGTGAACCACCTCAAACGAGTAGAGTAGAACCAGGACGGCAAGCATGTTAGTCGCAGATACCTTGTTCAACGCCGTCAGTTTGATGACTAAATCTGCCGAAGAAGATGCTTGTATCTGCTTCAGAGAGACTCTTTAATGATGCTACGTCCTGAATACGGCTTTGAGGCACTCCCAGGTATGTATAGTTCTCTCTAGTGTTAAGATGTCTAATAACACTTATACCCACAAGCTCAGGGTCCTTAGGAACGCCAACAATCTTTTCTTTCATCCATATGAAATACATGAGGGAGCGCGATGGTAAGTGTTGCCACAGAGGTATGCAGAGGAATTTCGTAGTACGAGGGATAGAGGCAGAAGTGCAATGCAAAAAAGCAAAGGGCTCATGGTATCGCCCTGAAAGACGCCCCTCTGCTAGGTGACGCTGTTCGTTGTCACACGATAATTTCCAGATGCTATAGTAAATCTAGTGTTCCAAAGGGGCATAAATCTCTCTATGCATCTCACTATGTGTGAATGCACCTTCAAGCTTTCCAACAGGCAGATGATAAGTCTATGAGAGGTTTAATCAAAAGCTTTCAGGTAGTCAATCCAGGCTATTGGCAGGACGCGCTGATGGGCTGTGGTGTCTTTAAAGACGCATCTGTCAATTAGCAGGTTCTCTCGACATCCTGCTACACCTTTTATCGAGCCAGGTTGTTCGTAAATCTCTCGCCACACAGGTTCAATTCTTCGGACAATCCTGTTGTTCAGAATATCTGTCAATATCTTACACAGTGTGTTCAAACAAGTTATTGGCCTGTAATTCTGTGGGTTGGACAAGTTGCCTCGTTTCGGGACGAGTATAGTGCGTCCTAATACCAGCCACTGCGGAATGGGCGTTTCCAACTTTAAATACGAGGTGAATATACGGTTTATGATCGTGTGTAGAAGTAAACTTCTTCCACCAGAAGTTCTTGATACCATCTGGTCCTGCAGCGGAAAAGTTCTCCGTACCTCTAAGGGATTTTTTCACCTCTTCGGCAGTGATTGATGAACATTCCTCCTCAGATGTTATGAGGTTGTCGCAAAGCTCCTTGAAGCGGATGATATTATCATTATCTGCTTTCAACTCCAGTGTTTTTGGGATCTTGTATACCTCTCTCCAAAAAGTCTCTACCTCATTGGGCTTGGGTGGATTTTTGACAGAAACAGGGTGATCACTGAAGAAGCGAGGTGGGTCAGCGAGAAACTGTTGATTCTCCCTGATGCATCTCTCCCTCTTTTGTATTATCTTCCTTGTGTCAGATAACACCCGTATTTTCTCAACATTGCCGGCCTTAGCCTATGTAGCGCCCTCGGGCGAAATCTTTCATGGCGCCCCTTTCAAAATTTAAAATGCCAATATTATTTAGATTTTCGAGATTTTCAGTGAAAACAAAACAAAACACATTGAACGATTTCTTATAAAAATCATGTTACTTTAGAAAAAATAGGTTCAGAATACATACAAATTAGTACAAAGAAAATAAAGCAGATTGAGATTGTAAACTAAGTTTAGTTAATGGCTGAAGTTAACTTTTCGGGCTTTCTTATCGGCGAAATCTTTAATTACACCAGAAAAGTCAAGATTTTCGGCGATATTATTTTTAATTGATAAAGTTCCTAAACTGGAAAGTCGGTCTTGTGACATTGTAGATCTTAAATAAGTTTTAAATAATTTCAGTTTAAAAAAACTTTGTTCTCCACTTGCTACAGTTACAGAAATTGTTAATAAAATTCGCACAGGAATCCATATATTCGGATATAAATGTTGTAAACTGTGCCGCTCTATAAAGTTCAATACGATGAGCGGAGTATTTTTACCTTCTACCTCACCAGAAAGAAAAGCTTTCATATTTATTAGTTCATCGCAAAGCAGAGTACCGTCAATCTCAGATTTTGAATTAACCATGAGTTTGATTTGAAGATCGGCACCGGATTTAACAAGTTCTTTTCTTTCTGGTAGATTATCTACATTATACAAAAACCCCCATGTTTCTGAATAGTCGTTCAGCTGCTCAAATCTTTCCTTCATAGACATTGAAGCTGTATCCAAAAGAGGATTGAAAAATTTGATTTCTAGCTTTTTCTGCGGACAAACGATGTGTTCATCTTAAGCAATTTCATCAAACTGGTGCTTCACACGTCTGATTCTTTTTATTGGTTTAAATACCGGCCCAATTTGTAGTTCCTCTGCTAGATCTTTTGCTTAAATAATGGCTTGCTTAAAACCATTTTTTCGACGGTCTTCTAAAATGCACAACATTTATTCAGCATTTCTACACATTCGGCAATATCCATGTCTTTTGCTTGAAGTGCTTTACTCACAACATTGATTTGAAAAAGAACATCGTACCAAACAACTAAAGAGATAAGAAAGCTGAAGTCTTTCAGTTGTTCTGCTAGGGTGACTGCCTCATGCACTACATCAGGATCACAGCCTTCAGTTTCAGACAGGAATGGGGTGCATCTTCAGCTTCCCATTTTGCGAAGGAAATCTTTTTTGAAGGATCGGAAATAAGTGATTTATTTCCAAAAAAGCGAGCACCTGCAGTTGTTTCTCCTGCAGTTTTCGATATCGCCGATTTTTCTGGTATTATGTGCCCCTTGTACGACATTTTAATTGAGGAAAATCGCACTGCTGACGAGCGAGATTGTAGATTGGTAATGGAGAATGTTATTGACATGTGTGTGCAATTACTCGAAACAAAAAAACTCTGAAGCTTGTGTGCTGCACTTGATTGATATGCCAAGCTTCGAAACTATTTTATGTAATAATTACAATTTTATGAGTGAGCAATGCAAAGAATTTTATAGTAAGTTTGTCGAAATGATCGAAGATCAGGTAATTGCCCTTTGTTTGAGAACGACGATAAAAAGTAAGTGTGACCAATGGTTTGATGCTCGAAAATATAGAATAAGTGCAAGCTCTAAAGTGCATAGAATCAAAACTATGCTACGGAAAAAAGCAAATGACTTAGCTGTCGATTTTTTGAATGGAAAAATGGTTCATACTGCGAATTTTGATTTTGGTATTAAAAATAAAAAAAGTGCAATAGAAGAGTACAACAAAATTCACGCAGTGCACGTTTTTTCTCTAGGAGTGTTGGTTAGTCGATCTCAGCCTTGGCTTTGTGCATCAGTTGATGGAATTGTTGTTCGTGATAATTGCGTTGAAAAAATTCTTGAAATAAAGTGCGCCGCTAAGTGCAAAAATAGTCCTTTATTCAACATCACGGAAAACAAATTTGAAGTGTCTTATTTACAAAAAGTATATGGAAATTTTGAATTGAAAAAAAGCCATCAGGGACCCATCGGGACTGAAATTTCAAAAATACATAACAAATGAAACCTTTAAAAAACACCACAACATAATCTACAAATTTGTCACAGTTTACTTACTAGACTCGTTTGACAGCTGCAATCCACCTTAACCTCTGGTCTTTGAGGTGCCCTTTCGTTGGAAAACTATAAAAATGTGTTTCCGGCGAGTAGAAATAATTGTTTACACATCTGACAGCGCAACACAGCGACCCACTTTTTTTGGGGGTCATTTTCATTAATAATTATGATTTTTTTTCAAAAAATCTTGGCACTCGCGTATACTAAGCAACGTTAAAGATGCATTTCGTCGCATGAGAAAACTTCTGAGTTTCGCCACTGCGAGCGCTGCCTGCAATTACTTGCTTAGCTCCGCCTACCTACATAAAGTCAATAGACATGTCACTTAGAATATCCTGTGTGATACCTTACAATTGTTCCGATTATATTCAGTAAAATTTGTCTAGATTTAAGACTTCATTTTGAAATTCAAGTGCAAATTTTAAGTATCAGGCCCTAAAATGTTTCAAATTTTTGAAAAAATTTCTGTTCTATCATTTAATTTAAAACGCTTTAAATTCTTAACATTTCGAGTAAATATATTGCATTTTCAAAAAAAAAGGATGACTTTCTAACAAATTAAATAAATTGGAAATCAAAAAGATAAATTTTCACAAGAAGAGTTGAATTTCCAACCAAGAAATATTTGTAGTCAGATTTTTTAACCAACCGGTTGTACTTTTCACAACTACAATGAAATTTTCCTTCAAAAGAAATGAATTTCAAAACAACAAAAAAACAGTTTTTAACAAAAGAGACTTGAGGCAATTTTGACTTTCTATCAAACTCAATTGGTTGAATTTTCATACCAAAAATATTAATTTTAAACAAGAAAGTTAGTTTTCAATAAAGAAGTTGATTTTTCTAACAATTTCAAAGTGAAACGACAAATTTTCAACAAATTAAATGTTGCAGAATTTTGAAAAATGTATTGCATTAGAGAATGTTCAAAGGAGTTCTGTGAATTTTTTCCAATTTTCTCTCACGTCATCCGCTTTCTGAGAACAGGTGAAAGCCGATGCTTGAAAAAGTAGGCCGAAAAACTCTGTTTTTTTATGTTTCGCCCCCTAACTGATGACAACAAATTTTTTGGATAAATGTGATCATATCGTTGAATTCGGAAGACTTTAACCTTCCAGATGCTTTTTATTAAAAAATTCAGAGATTTTTTCGAGTTGAGTTTCTAACAACATACATGAATTTCGAACCAAAATAGATGAATTAACGAAAAATATAATAGTTGATATTATTGCAAACAAATAAAAATTTTAATTTGAAATAAAATACCGTTAAGCTCAACAAAAAAAAACGAATTTTCAATAAAGTAGCCAAATTCATTAATGAAATTAGACTAATTTTTTACCAAAAATAAAGGAATTTTCAACAACAACAAAAATGAGATTTTTTCACCGAAAGAGATAAATTTGGAAACTTTGTCCTTTTGTAGAAAATTAATCCTCTTGCTTAGAAATCCATCATCAAAGGTTCAAAATTCAGCTTTTTGGTAAAAAATGCAACTGGTTTGTTGAAATTTCAGTCTCTCTGTTCAAAATGTAACTGTTTTATTGAAGTCATTCTTTTTAGTGAAAAATTTAACTGTTTTATTTAAACTTCGTTTTTTCAAAATAAAAATTCATCTTTATCGACTGAAAAGAAAATTTTTTGTCGAAAATTAAACTTTTTGGGTTGAAAACTCAACTATACCTGCAGCTGAAATTGGTAAGGATGATAGCAAGAAATTTTTTGTTAACAAACAGATTATGCAGATAAAGGAATTTTATATATTTATATTAAATTAGTTCGTATATTTAAAATGGTTTCGAGACAATAAATTGAACCTCAATTAAAAAAATTCCATTTAAATGTAAAGAGTAAATTGTTGAATCAACAGAAATTTCAGTTAAACGTTGAAATTTAACATTTTCAATACAGAAAGATACATCTTTACAACATCAACAAAAAAACAGTCGAACTTGCAACCAAAAACCGGCACTTACTGCAATAAAACTCATTTTTCATAGAAAATGCTGAGAGCGTCTTTCTTTAAAAGTACGACAGAATACTAACCCTCCAGTAATTATCGGGACAACGCACCGAGTTAATAAGCTTTCCCGGCCTAGGAGTCTTTCCGGTTATTCAATCGCGTGTGTGCACTAAGTCACGCGGGAGTTCAAAGTGATGCATATTTATAGGCTCGTTAGTAAGAAAAAAAAAATTCCACGTGACCTGTCGATGTCGCTGCACTGTTATCGAAAATGTAAAATAGGCTTACAAAACTCACAGAAATACTCGCTAATTATGCTTCCTCAGTCTCATCAGAAACAAATACAGCAATTGGAAGACGATTAAGCAACATTGTTTTTTAGGTGGCATAGGGACAAGTGGACGTGCGAGTTTAATGAAATTTTGCGAAGTTATGTTGATATATGTATAAGAGAAATTTTCTCCCTGAAAGATTAAAAAAAATATATTAATTACGGGTGTTACGCCATGTTGAATTTTGTCATGACATTTTTTTTTTGAATTGTCAATATTTTTAAAATCGTGAAATGAATTTCAACGAAACCTAATGGTATTATAATAAAAGGTATACAATTTAATATTATAATACAGAAAACCCTTTATTTATAATTTTGATAAAAAAATTCCAAACATTTTGTGAAATCTATTCTTTGTCCATGAGGCACCTTTTTAATTGTTTTTTATCTAGGATACAAAAATTCCTTATAATTGTGTCTTTCATAGACAAAATTGATGGTGACTCTTCTAGATCACGAGATATCGTCATTTTAGTGAGGACAGTGCGCTGTCACCACGCTGCGCTGTCCTCCCAGTGTTTCTGTCCCTCCATTTCCGCTGTCCTGCCAGTGTTGCTGCCCTTCCAGAGTCGCTGTCCTCCCAGAGTCGCTGTCCTCCCAGTGTCGCTGTCCTCCCAGTGCAGTCTACACGCTGCGCCGCGACACAAAAAAGCAGCTCGGTGGCCGCGCATGGTTCAACTAAAATGACGGTCTCTCGTGATCTAGACAAGTCACCATAAAATTTTTTACAACACTCACCTCGAAAGTAAGGACTTCCATACCTCTAAATGATATGCAAAATACTTCAGTCCAACAGACTGTGCGATAATAATAATGGCACATGCGCACTTTGAAACATGTCTATTTTGCGAATCGACACAATGGGCACGCATGCGCACTTTAGAGATGTGTAACTTTGCACAACGGCAAAATAAAAATATTCTTAAAAAAATGTTTGTGTCTCGAGACTCACGGTAGATGTGAAACTTCGTAAGAATATTTGAGTGGAATGAATTCATAAAATTCAAGGAAGTCACACAATTCAAGAAATTAACGGAATTCATATAATTCAAAGAAACCACGAAATTCTAAGAATTTAAGGAATTCACGGAATTCAAGGAATTCAAGGAATGCAAGGGTGGTTTCTACAAAAACTAGCATGTAATACACGTACGCACAGGCGATTAATACTCTTGAATTGCAGCATTTTCCTTCAGCTCTTCGTCTCCTCCGGCTCGTGCTTCGAGCCTGCGGCTCATGCTGAAGTTTAACACTCTTCGGCAGTCGTCTATTTTGCGCACTTGTATCACAAATATCTATTTTTTAAATGGAAGGTGGATATGTTAGGAATTTTCACATCCTCACAAGAAAAAATAAAAAGATGCCTTATGGACGAAAAATTAAATTCAAACATTTTTTGGACTTTTTTTTTAGTCAACATTTGAAAAAAATGTTCTGTATCATAATATTAAATCGTATACATTTTTCTATAATATCTCAAAGTTTCATTAAAGTACGTATCACGATTTTAGAAATCTTGAGAAAAAAAAAAATTGATGCCGAAATTTGGGCACGAAATGTCTCTTATATGAATCTATAATTTCGCCAAGTTTTACTAAAATCGAACGACACCTTGCTCATAAATTTTTTTTTTTTTTTTTCTAAATAAATTTAATATCTTTCATTTTTAGGATAACAGCGGGGTGGCCGAGAAACATTTCCAACATTTATAATCCTTTCTAAACGGAATGAAACAATTTCAGACTAGAGTTTAAAACATTTAAAATTATTTATTTTCACCAAAAACGACTTTTTATGACAAAAGATGAATTTTCAATCCAAAATGATGAATCTTCCAAAATTTTCTACAAAATAGTTGAATTTTTAACCAAATTGTTAAATTTTAAACATACCTTTTTGTCTGAAAATACAACAATTTGGTTGCAATTTTTGTTCTCTCTTGACTGAAGAATCTTGATCGAAAGTTCCACTCTTGTAATGAAAATTCGTCATTCTGGTTTAAAAATTCATCTCTTTTATTGAACATTTAACAATTTTATTGAAAATTCGTTTTTGTTTAATTGAAAGCATGATTATTCTATCTTAAAATTTAACTATTTCATTTTCGGTTAAAAGCTCAACTACTTGGTTGAAAATTTATCTTTTATGGATGAAGTGTAACTCCTTGGTTGGAAATTTATATTTTTGGTTAAAAGTTGATCTACTTGGTTGAAAGTTGAAGTTCTTTGTTGAAAATTCATTTTTTGTTTAATGAATCATCATTTTTGTTAAAAATTCGTATTTTTGTTTAAACATTAAACTATTTTCTTAAAAAATGTTGCATTTAGAAACCCAATGATTGAAATGTGTAGAATACAGTGGAATTTTTAACAAAACGAGTTGAATTTTCAATCCCAAAGAACGAATTCTCTGTCTAGCCAGACAAATAATTAACAAAACAACTAAATTTTTACTAACAAATATTTTTTTTAACAAAATAATTGAATTTTAAGAAAGTAATCAATTTTTCAACAATATAGTTAAATTAATTACCAATTTCTTAAATATTTTCCCTATCTAGATGAATTTTCAAACAAATACTTTAATTTTAAAACAAAAGAGATTAAACTTCAGACAAAAAACGTTGCATTTTCAATCTAATAGTTGAATTTTGCAGCTAAAAAGTTCAATTTAAAAAAAAAAATTTCCTCTTACATCCAAAAAGATCCATTTTCATAGAAACGTTAATTTTACATTAAAAAAGATCGATTTTTAACCAAACAGTTGAATTTTTAACAGAAAGATGAATTGAAAACAAAAAATCTGATCATCGATATTTCAACCAAACAAAAACGAATTTTAAAAACGAAACCTGAATTTTCAAACAAAGATTTCAATTTTGAACGAAAGAATTAAATTTTCAACAACTTAGATGAATTTTCAAACTACAATGATGAATTATAAACAAAACATATAATAGTCGTATTTTTAACAAAAAAAGATCAAATTCCTACTACAAAAGGTGAATTTTAGAACTAAAAAGACGAATTTTCTATCAAGAAGATCAATTTTCTACAAAAAAGATAAATTTTCAAACAAATAGTTTAGTTTCCAAATGAAAAATAAAACAGAATTAAATAAACAAAATGCATTCGTATTGTTGAACTTTTCAGACAAGAAACGAATTTTCTGTAAAAGTCAAATTTTCAACCCGAAGATATGAATATCCAAAAAAAATTTAATTTCATCCAAAGAGATGAATTTAAAAAGGGTAGATTATTGAAGATTTCAAAAGCAGGCTTTTTAATAATTTTTAGACTTCAAGAAAAGTAAAAAACTTGTTCTCAGTTTCTGGAAAAATTTCAAATAATTGTTTATTTGAAAAAATGAATTTTAATAAAAATTGGAGAAAAATTCTAAAACATTTTAAATCATTTCCTAAACTTTTCAAAAAAAAAATGTAGAAGATTTTAAGGCAAAAGTATTCCATTTTGCAAGATTACAAACTTTTATGAAAAATACGTGTTAGTTTAAGAGATATTTAGAAGTTTTTAAAAGGTTTCAAAATTTTTAAAAATGTGGATTTCCAAAGATTTTGAACAAAAAGCTTATAAGTTATTAATGAAGTTTGAAAGGTTTCCAGACAATAAAAAATTGTTCTGGAGATTTGAAATGATTTGCTCAGCTTTGAAAATTAATTTTAAGAGAATATTTTTAAATATTTCAAAAAATTATAAAATGATTTTCAAATCTGAAAAATAATCCGAAGATTTGAGGGCAATTTTTTCAATCTTGTGTGATTTAAAAAAAAAGTTTATGCATTATTATTTCATTTTTTTTTAAATTTTAATATTTTTTTTTATTTTCAATTTTAGAAAAAAAATTATTTTTCACTTTGAAAAATTAATTTTAAAAGAATAATTTTGAAGACATCCAGAAGGTTTAGAAGTATTGAAAATATTGAAAAATAATGTCAAATTTCAAAAGATTTCTAAAAAGGCCGTGTTTAAGTTTACCAATATTCGGTGAGCAATGAGCACAGAACAAATATTTTCTACGAACCCAGGGAAACTTGAAAGGGTTCACCGAATTTTATTGAGGATCTCAAAAATATTCTAGATAAGTCTAGATACTTAGTTCTGAAAATAAAAAAAATCTGGAAGATCTTAAGGCAATTTTTTATATTTTAAAATTGAGAAAAAAAGAATAATTATTCAAAGTTTGCATTTTGTATTAAAAATTGTTTTTCCCCCTCAAACCGAAAAAATCACGTAGCACTCGACCAATGATGCTAGTATAAATAAATCCCTTAATTCACATTGAACAAATTTTTTTTTTTTCTTTTTTTACCTCATCCCCAAATTTTTCCAATTTGATTCGCACGCCTCTGAAAGGGCTATCACTCGCTTATAAATCTTAGTGAAGAAAAAAGACTAAAGTGAAGTGAAAGAGGAAGGAAAGAAAACAAATAGAGCAAAAGGAAGAAGCGATTCTCACAAAGAGATTCTCTTTATCCGAAATCCTCTTCGTCGAAACAGGACCCAGAGGAAAGAAAGAGAAGGAAGAGGAAAAAGGAGGGAAAGGACAGGTCCTCTGCACGACGACCTCGGAATTCCTAATTCTTCGAAACCGTCGGAGAATTCCCGAAAGGTCCATTCAAGTCGCAGCTCGGCATATCATTAGGGTCCGTTTCCAGGTAACTCCACTCCTTGCGTGAATGGTGTTCAGTTTACTGACTTCTTTCGCTCTCTTTCTTCTTCTATCTTTTTTTTTTATTTTACAAATCTCGCTCTCCTTTCATGTCCCATCTTTTTTTCTCCACATCCCCTTTTATCTTACACCCTTTCTCTCTTCCATTCTTCTTCTAGCACATTTCCTTCTTCTTTTATTTTCCTTATCCCTTACCCTTCCCCTTTCTTCTATCATCCTTTCATTCCAAGGAATAATTAATATTCTTTGCGCTATATGAAAATAATAAGTTTGGAGATTGAAGATATAATACTCTACTACTACTGCTGTTAAGAATAAACCTCGCGTGCGCGTGCGCAGTTTTTGTTTCTAGCGTCAAGGACGTTTGAGTTTACGAATTGCGGTAAGGCTTACCGCAATTCGTAAACTAAAACGTCCTTGAAGCTAGAAACATTGACTGCGCACGCGCACGCGCGCGGTGTATTCTTCGCAGCAGTAGTAGTAGGGTCCAAAATTAATAACGCAGTTTAAGATCGATCCCTTCCCGGGTAAGGGACTATTCTTCCCCCTCCCCCTTCACCCTCATTGACGATCGTAGTTGTGTATTCCCTCCCCCTCCAACGGAAAGTAACGTAGCCTAAAAGTCTTTTAAAACAAGGGAAAAAGTGTGATTTGTCACTAAAATAGCGGGATCAATTTTAATAAATAAAATTAATATGAATACCATATTGAATATTCAATAGAAATTACTCTCAGTTCCTAGGATTTCAATCACAATATATAGCGTTTTCAACAAAATGGTCGAATTTTAACCAAAACAGATTTTCCCCCAAAAGATATGAATTTTAACCCGAAAGACCTATTTTCAACAACAAAAATAGTTTTCAACCAAACAGATGCATTAACAATTTAATATTTGAACTTTAAAACAATGAAAAAAGTATTTTCAACAAAATATTTGAACTTTTAAACAAAAATTCAAATTTTAGAGCCAAAAAGAGAATTTTGAAGAAAAAAGTTCATTTTAACCAAGAAGGATGAACTTTCAGCCAAGCAAGATGACTTTTCTACCACATAAGATGAAATTTCAATCCAAAGGACGAACTTTTTTTAAACAGTTGAATTTTGAACCAAGAAAAGTGACTTTATTAAAATAGTTGAATTTGCAATCCACAAAGATGCATTTTCAACCAAATCGTCGAATTATAAAACAAATCAAATGAAAATTCTACCAAAAACCATTGAATTTTCAAGCCAGAAAAACGGACTTTTCAGGAGGCAGTTGAATTTTCAACAAAAAAAAAATTAATTTTCAACCAAGAAAAATGAATTCTCTGCCAAAACAAGAATTGTTAACCAGTTTAATTAAACAAACAAATGAAGGTTCAAGAAAGTAGTTGAATATTTCACCAAATTGACGAATTTTCATTCAAGAATGGTGAACTTTAAACTGCTGTCAGTAACTAAACAGATATTTTATCAAGCGAAAATGGGATCGTCAAATTTTCTGTTTCAAGAATTAATTTTTGACCAAAGAAATAATTTTGCAGTACTTTAATTCAACTAAAAAGTACAAATTTTTCATAAAATAGTTGCACCGTCAACCAAAAAGAGGAATTTTCAATAAACAAGATTAATTTTGTAACCAAAACAACTATTTTTCGACAAAATACATTAATTTTCTACCAAGTAGGTAATTTTTTAACTTATAAAGGATAAATTCCTGACAAAAATTGAGTAAAAATTAATTTTTAACCAAACATTAAATTTCCTCTACCATAAAATATGAATTTTCTACTAAAAGGCAAATTTTTCAAACAGTTAAATTAAACGAAAAAACAACGAATTTTTAACAAAAAAGTTGAATCCTCCACCAAGTAGATAAATTTTCAATCAAAAAAGATAAAATTAAAACGAAATAGTTGAATTTTCAACTAAAAAAGATATTTTTTGAACCAAAAATGGAATCGATTTTTTAGCGAGTTTATATGAACCAGAAATACGAATTTTCCACCAAGTAGTTGAATCCTCAAACAAAAAGATGAATTTTCAAAAAAGGAGATTAATTTTCCAACCAAAAAGACGAAGTTTAAAAAAAATTTTGAATTTTCAAGACAAAAAGACGAATTATCTACAAAATAATTTGAACTTTCAACCTAAAAATAAAATTTTTTAACAAAAAACTTAATTTTTATACCAACTAGTTACATTTTCTTCAAAATAGTTTAATTTTCACCAGATAATTGAATTTTTAAGGAAAGCGATGATTTTTTATCATAAAAGTTAATTTTCTAACAATTGGTTTAATTTTTTACCAAATTTTTAAATTTTCTAACAAAGAAGATGAAGCTTCTACAAAACAGTTCAATTTTGAACACAAAAATATCAACTTTAAACTAAAATTAGGATCCTTAAAAAAAAGAAAATACATTTTTCAAAAAGTAGTTTGATTTTAAACCTTGTAGTTTATTGTTAAACCAAAAAGACGAATTTTCACCAAAAAAATGTAATCCATAATCAAAGCAGATTAATTTTTAACCCAATAGTGGCATTTTCATCCAAAATGGATGGATTTACAACCAAGAAGATTAATTTTATACCAAAAAAGACTAATTTTTAACGAATTACATGCATTTTTAGCCAAAGAGTTGAGTATTTAATTAGAAAAGATGAATTGTCAAGTAACAATATCAATTTCGAACCAAAAATGAAATAGTTACATTTTCAGTTAAGGAAATAAAGTCTCAACCAAAAAAGGCAATTTTCAAAATCATATAGTCAAAGTTTGAACCAAATGAATGAATTCTCAACTAGAATGCTGAATCTTCAACAACAAAAAATGAATTTTTAACAAAGTAGTTCATCTTCAAGTGAGTAATTGATTTTTTTACCAAAAAAGATGACTCTAACAAATCAGTAACATTTTTAAAAAATAATTCAATTTTCAACCAAATAGAATTTTGAACCAAACGATATGAATTCCGAACCCAAAATATTACTGCAGACTTTTCAATCAGAAATAGATGTATTTTCTTACTCGGTTCTATTAATTCAGTTCGCATTGAATCGAAAAAAATTAGAAAAAGTGGAATTTACTTGAAAACAGGAAAAGAAGGATTCTTGAAAAAAGGAGAAAAAGAGAGGAATAGGGGAAAGAGTGTGAAGACTGAAATATGAAAGTGATTTTCAAACTTTTGAAGTTATTATTGATCTATACCGTTGCAGGGCAACTCATCTTTCGAAAAATTCGCAAACTTTTTTTAAATTCATCATCAGGAAACGTAGTTTATTGTCAGCCCTTAGGAAAGATTGTCACCTTTCCTCCTGTTATGAAAGAAAACTTGTTCGAATCTTCAAATTTATCTCATGTCAAGGAAGGCACACACATTATCTTCCTTTGAATATTTGTGTATGAACCATCTGTGTCTACAAAGGAGATTAGACCTCCTTTCTCATTCTCATATTTACTGATGTTCTTCCACTTCTCAGTAATCCTCACATTGACTATTTACCCTCCAGATTTCAGATCATGGTAATTTTGAGAGGATATTTTCATACTTCCAAGTGGAAGTTTATTGAATACGATTTTAAAGTGTAGCTACCACTCCCAATCTTTAGCTACTTTTTAATACCTAGGGCATAAAAAGCACTCTTCACTCCCTAAGGAGTACAATCTAATGTCAGAGGTGAATAATTAAGAAGACAATTAGGGTCGGAAATTAGGTAAAAATAAGCATAGGAAATATATTCTAGCAAAAGAAGTCGTTGGATTCATTCTAAGGGTTGTTTCAACACCCCTTGAAGATTCGAGCCAAAAAATCAACACTTCCTGGTCAAAAAATTACACTTGTCGAAAAAATCCCACTTCTCCTCGCTGCGTAAAAAATTTTTTTTCTAAGAGATAATTGAAGTTGGATTAAATTAAAAAGGGCCCAACAAAGTAGTACTTATCAGGTCTTTGTTGTAAGAAGTTCCAGGAGCTCGTTTTCCGTCTTTTTTTATCCTCTCTTTCTTATCTTTATCCCAGTGAATGAGTGAATCTACAAGAGGTCGAGAGGAGTTTTATGCACAACAAGTAAGAGGGATTGGAGTTTGGTTGGACTACGAGCTCTGCAGGTAAGAGTAGGTACCTACCCAGCGACAAACCCAGCTGAATGGCCAGACGATGGCTCGTTAACTACGGCCTTGGCGCCGGCGAGATGTCCATTTTGATATCGCTTAAAACTTAACCCGTACCACTGGGCCGCACACCTTCTCCCTTACAACCTTCTTCGTTCTTTCGACCTTAAGGCTTCTTTCACACCAGCCAAGATTAGATCTCACCAGCCCAATAATACAAGCCAGAATGAATGGACACTCCTCTCCAAAGGAGCAAACAACTAACGGTTTCACTTCTTGATTCACTTTTCTCAACTTCACTATTTTCATTCATTTATACAATATTCAGAAGAAGAGGAGTCAACTTATCAAGGAGAATATCACATTTTCTTGAACCTCTGCAGACTAAAAATCTTAAACAAATTTTGAAAGAAGAAATTATTTCTCTGGGCTAAAAAACGGATATTATTGACCCTCCTTCAATAACCTGGTAATTTTCCTCGAATTAATCATGTTTCAAATCAAGTCCTCTTATAATTTTCCCTCCCCTACTCCCCCTTTTTCATCCTACTTCCCCTCCCCACCAATAATTCTCCTTCCCTCACTTCACCTTCCTCCCCTCCCCTAACTTCTCATTACCCATATCCTTCTTGCCCTCTTCACACTACCCCCTACTGCCTATGCCGTTAAAGTCTCCTACTACACCTCCCCTCACTTCCCTTCCCTTACCCTCCTTTCCCTAATTCACCTCTTCAGTTCACCATCACTCCACTACTACCCCTCCGTCCACATACCTTTCCCTTAATTCGCCTTCCTCCTGTCCCATTACTTCCCCCACTTCCCCTACTTCCACTACTTTCGCTCGCTTACTTCTTGTCATTACCATCCCCTCCTCTCAGGCATGTTCTCCTCACTACTCTCCTTGCCCACTAAGCTCCCTAAGCTCCCTAATTACCCTTTCCTCATTTTAGCTACTTCCAATAATTGCTCTCCATTCACTTTCTCTACGTGGAATTCTCCTAATGCCCCTCCCCTGACTTATCCGACTTCTCCTACTTTGCCTCCATGCCCCGCCTATCGCCCTTTACTTTCCAATTAACTTCAGTTCTTCTCCATCATCATTTCTTCCTTTCTTGCTTCCTCTTCTCCTTCTCTCACTTCTCCCACTCTCTCCCCTTCTCCCCCTGTTTCATCTTACTGCCCCTGTCCACCAATAATTCTCTTTCCCTCATTTCACCTACTTCACATCTCCTCCTCACACTTCTCATGTCCCACCCCCTACTTTTGCTCTCATCAATTTCTCTTCTACTGATACCCTTTCATTCTCCTAATACACCGTCCCTCACTTTCCTTCCCTTACCCTACTTTCCCCACTTTACCTCCCTTACTCACCCTCACGTCCCTACTACCCCTCCTACCACTTACCCCTCTCTCAGATTCTCTACTTGCTTTTTCCTCACTTCACCCTACATCCCCTATTTCTACCAACTTTTCGTCACCTACCCTACTTCCCCTTGTTCACTTCTCCTAACTAACATTCCCTTCCCTCACGAATCTTACCCCTTTTCACCACTACTGACCCTACATCCTCTAATAACCCTCTTCTCACTTCAACTACCTCCGATAATTCCTCTCCCCTCACTGCGGTTTTCCAGAGTTATCTTAATTCCCCTTCCACCACTTGTCCTAGTTCTTCCACTTTACCTCCATGCCCTGCCTATTCCCCTCACTTCCCGATTCACTTTACTTCCTTTATCAATTCTCCCTCTCTCACTTTTCCTACGTCCTCCCCTATTTTCTCTTTCTTTAACATACTTTTCCGCCTCAGCCATAATTCTCCTCCCCTCACTTCAGTTTCTTCCTCCTCACTTCTCATATCCTACCTCCTACTTCCCCTACTACCTCAACCTCTTATTCTTTTACTACACATCTCCTCACTTCCCTTGCCACAGCCTGCTTTTCGTACTTCACCGCCCCTACTCATCCTCACTACCCTACAACTTCTATAAACCCTCCTATAACTGACTCTTTTCACTACTCACCCCTCTCTCACTTTCCCTACCTTCTGTCCCCTCACTCCGTTCACTGTTCCTACTTCTACACTCTGCGCTCTCTTATAAGACGAGCTCGTCTATTCCCTTCCACTTACAATCCCAAGAATCTCACGTTGTCGAACGCATGCACGTTGAATCCTGTGTCACTGAAAGCTGACTACATCATATTCACGCGTAAGACTATTTGCTTCCTGCGCGAGCATTGAGCGGAATAGTGGGGATGGGGGAGAACGACCTTCCTGTCTCCTAGTTCCCATCCCTCACTTCTCCTAATTACAATACCCTCCTCTTCTGAATCATTCCCCTCCCTACTAGGATCGCCCTACTTCATCTAATTACCCACCCCTTACTTCACCTACTTAAGGTAATTTCTCTCCCCTCTCTTCCCCGTATCTCCTTTCTCTTACCCCTTTCCCCTCACTTATACTACTTCTGCTACTTTCCTGCCATACAACGCCCATCCCCCCTCATTTTCTCTGCACTTTCTTGATCAGTTCTCTCTCCCTGATTCATCTAATCACCCACCCCTTACTTCACCTACTTAAGGTAATTTCTCTCAACTCTCTTACCCGTATCTCACTTCTCTCACTCCCCTTCCCCTCACTTATACTACTTCTGCTACTTTCCTGCCATACCCCGCCCATCCCCTCTCATTTTTCTCTTCACTTCCTTGATCAGTTCTCTCTCCCTGACTTCGACAAATCCCACCCCTATTTCCCATCTTATTATCCCCCCCTAATTCTGCTGATTCCCCTCCCCTTACTTTCCTTTTGCGCACTTATTCTACTTCTCATCTCCGCCCCTCACTTTTCCAACACGAACTTTTTCCTACTTCCTCTCCATACCCCACCTATCCCTTTGCTCACTTAGCTTTTCACTTCCCCCTTCCTTGCCCTACTTCTCACTCATATACCTCTTTTCGCACTTCCCCCATTACCCCTCTCTCTCGTTCTTCTACTTCCCTACTACCCTCCTATCACTTCCCCTCTAACCCCCTTTCTCACTTTCCCTATCTACCCTCTTCACACTTCTCCTACTTCACATGCCCTACCTAAACTCTAAATCCTGAAACTATAAAAAATTATTAATTACGAACAATATACAGCAAAATACTTGATCTTTGTTTGGGAGGTTGGTTTTGAGGCATCCTGGAAGGAGCTGCGAGCAGTTCAAATAGCAAATCAATGCATACGTCTCCTTTGGGGAACTATTTTTATGAGTCCTGTGTGTAGAAAATGGGGTTTCCCAATGTATTTTAATTAAAACTGTAGGGGTTGATTTCACCCCCTTATTCTGAGATTCACTGTAAAAACTAGGATTTGATTTAGGACTTAATTCAGTATTAAAACAGTTTACGTAACATAACAATTGCACTTCAGTTTGATCCACCAATCTAATAAAATAAGATTGATTTTTGGATTGAAATAGGCTCAAAATGAGAATCATCTGTCAATAACTAAACCAATGCAAGGAATTCATGGAATTTCAGGAATTAATGAAATTCAAGGAATTCACAGAATTCATGGAATTCAAGCAAATCATGGAATTCACGGAATTTCAGGAATTCAAGGTATTCGCGGAATTCATGGAATTGAAGGAATTCACGAAATTAATGGAATTCCAGGAATTGATGAAATTCAAGGAATTCACAGAATTCATGCAATTCAAGGAAATCATGGAATTGACGGAATTTAAGGAATTCATGGTATTCGAAGAATTCATGAAATTGAAAGAATTCACGAAATTTATGGAACTCAAGGAATTCACAGAATTCATGGAATTCAAGTAAATCGTGGAATTCACGGAATTTGAGGAATTCAAGGTATTCGCGGAATTCATGGAATTGGAAGAATTCACGAAATAATGGAATTACAGGAATTAATGAAATTCAAGGAATTTATAGAATTCATGGAATTCAAGGAAATCATGGAATTCACGGAGTTTGAGGAATTCAAGGTATTCGCGGAATTCATGGAATTGAAAGAATTCATGAAATTTATGAAATTCAAGGAATTCATGGAATTCACGGAATCAATGGAATTCACGGAATTAATGGAATGCACTTAGTTCATGGAATTCACGGAATTAATATTATTATTATTATTATTATATCATTAAGCCGTTTCCCTTTCGGGGTAGGCGTGAATTGCTCGGTGGTAAAGTACATCACTACTTTACCACCGAGCAATTCACGCCTACCCCGAAAGGGAAACGGCTTAATGATATAATAATAATAATGCTCAGTGCGCGCCTGATTTTTGGTAGCACTTTTTTGAAAATATATGAAATATTTGACCTATACAAATTTTGCATTTGGCAATCAATAGTTCACATTTTTAAGCATTGACATTGCTTACGTAAAAAATTTCTATTTGACAGTCAAGAGTTCAGGTTTAAAATAAAAACCCGCTTCCACGCTAATTTGCTTCTTTTGCTTCAAATACGTTTGTATGGTGACAGAATAATATTCCGCGAAAAAATTTCTAGCAATCCGTTTTTTTCAGTTCAGCTTTGTTAAGGCTTTATGCTGCCTGAAAATTAAATTTTTTAACTGCATTTAGAAATTGAGTGAAAAATATCATAGAAAAATGTTTTAAAATTATGCCTATGGAGTTTGCAAGGGTTACTTGATTTATTTGGAGCAAAAGATTATTGAAAATTCCGATTGCTGACATTTTTTTTCTCGGAATTTTTGAATGCGAATACTACCCACATCCCGAGTCGAAATTTTAGCCTTCTTTTAGACCTCTGAATTGTAGGACTTAATATAGGACTTAGGCCTAATTTAATAAAAATTTAGCCCTCTATAGGTCCTCCTAAGTCCTCTGTTTAGGCCCTGCTGTAGCCCTCAAAGTCCTCTAGACGAAAAGTGACATCACATGATCATTTACCCCTGGACAAACACATTTACACCTAAAGTATAGAGATACATTTTATAATCTGATTATATTTTCACTAAAATCAATATTTTTTCTTTACCAAAATTGTTAGAATAAACTTCATTACTCAGAGATTAGATTGATCACTTTCGAAATTCTTGTTATCAGATCACTAATTGTTGCAATTGGTTTTAATGGGTGTCAATTAAAAATTGTGTTGAAAAAGCAATGCTGTTACGTGACGCTACTTCTCTCCTTGAAGGATTTCCAGTTCTGTACCTGAAAAACTATTCCAGATTATTATAAACCAAAAAATTTGAAGTGTACAACTACACAAAGTAAAATATGAGTGAAAAGTATACTTTAATCCTCGAAAATGAGATTTGAATGAATATATGCTTATCATAAAATTGGCATTGTAATGAATATTGCAAAATTCTATATAAAATGAATCAGATTCAGAACCTACATCATTGAACATTACTGTGATTCACAATGATTAACAATCACAAAACGAATTTCTAGTAGAATATATATATATATATATGCATATAATTTTTTTTAACAAAAATGTGAAATTACTCAAATCTGCAGCTAAAAATAATTTTCTTTGTACATTTTCCGAAAAATACTACAAATTTTTATTTTCACTTTATGGTTCGAATACTTAAAATTGGGATAATAAATAATGTGCCATTAGTGTTTCCCCATAGAAAACAGAACAGAAGATATTAACGAATTTCAAATTTGTATTGACTTTTTTCGAACTTCAGAGAAACCAAATTTATAACTCTGCCTGATATACCATAACTTTTTTTATTATGCATATTAACAAACTAAGTAAATAAACTAATTATAATAAATATGTAATTAAATAGAATAATTAAACTATATAAATACGAGAAAAGCACATAGGTCGTCAGGACGTAAGCGAATCAAAAGAGGGCCCCGAGGTCCAATGGGATTCAAAAGAGGACGTGGAGGTGGTAGCAGGATTAAAGGAGGCCTTCAATGGAATCATGCAGGGCTAAAGTAGGACCAAAATTTCGATTTTAAAAGATTTGAAATATTTTAAATTTGTATTGAATATTACTTGAAATGTTTTGGAATATCCTAAAATCTTTGAAAATACCTTGCAATATTTGGAAACCTTTGAAATCCTATGAAATCATAGGAATTTTTAATAAATTCAATAATTTGAAGGGATTCCCAGGGATTTATAATATTTTACGGAATTTTCTTAAATTTCAAGGAATTTTCAAGAGCGGTAAAAAGACATTTCTTTATTTTTAACTGATTTCAAAAGATTTCAAAGGATTTGAATGATTTGAAGGAATTTTTAAAAAATCATGTTTTTTTGAAGAATTTCCTAGAATGTCGAAAGATATGAAACGATTCTATAGAATCTACAAGTATTCAAGATATTTAAAAAGATACCAAAGTATTTTATAAGGTTCACGAGCATTTCCATGATTTTAAAAGCACTTGAGGTTTTTTAATTAATTTTCCAGGATTTCAGGAAACATCGTCAAATTTCACTGTATTTTATATTGAATGGATTTCAAAGAATTTATTAACAAGAATTAAGGAATTTCGTAGGAATTCAAAAATTGACAAATATTTCAAGATATTTCCAAAGATTTTAAAAAGTAGCGTGGGTGGCTGCTCTAAAATAAACTAGTGTTTTGTTTTTTTCTTTTGTGGAAATTACAAGTTTTTATTTTTAGAAGTTCAAAGTATCGAAATAAAGTACCAATTACAGGGTGGTCGCAGGTCAGGGAATTTGGTTGGTCAGATTACGTCAGGGATTTCAAAAAAAAAAAAAAAAAAAATGTAAAATTCAGGGAATTCCTGTCCAGAATAATGAGAGCTGACACACAGTCAATTTTAGAAACTTTTTTTCTCCAATCACTTTTTAGTCACTTTTAAAAAAAATCACTATCGTCACTTTTTTCAATGAAAAGATTATTTTAGTTACTTTTCTTACTATGAATCGACCCACGGGTTAACTACTCTGAATTTTCCTGAATTCTTTCGAAATATTTTAGGATATTTTAAAAGATTCCAAGAAATGTTTATTAAATTTAAATAAATTGAAACGATTGCAAAGTATTGTAGAAATTTTACGATATTTGAAAAAATTCAAAGCAATTTCCAAAAGCTTCAAACAGTTTTAAGAGATTTCAACAGATTTCAAAAGATTTGAAATAATTTATATTTGTATTGAATATTACTTGAAATCTTTTGAAATATCCTAAAATCTTTCAAAATACCTTGCAATAATTGGAAATCTTTGAAATCCTATAAAATTCAATAAATTTTTAATAGATTCAATAATTTAAAGGGATTCCAAGGGATTTTTAAATATTTTATAGCATTTTTAAAAATAATAATATAATATAAGTGAATATAGATAACAAAAATATATAGATGAATAAATATAAATGATTTTTAACAATTTTTTAAATGGGTTGAAAATTCAATTGTTTTTTGTAAACAATTCATCTCTTTGGTTGAAAATTATCATTTTTTTAACTGAAAATTTTACTATTGCAGTTGAAGAATCATCATTTTAGTTGAATATGCATCGCTTTGGTTGAAAATGTGACTATTTTGTTGATTTTTTTGTTGATTGATATTTTAGGATCTTTTAAAAGATTCCAAAATATTTTTATTAAATTTCAATAAATTGAAGCAATTGCAAAGAATCTGACAGATTTTAGGATATTTTTAAAAATTCCAAGAAATTTTCAAGAGCTTCAAACAGTTTTAAGAGATTTCAACAGATTTCAGAAGATTTGAAATATTTTATATTTGTATTGAATATTACTTGAAATCTTTTAGAATATCCTAAAATCTTTCAAAATACCTTGCAATATTTGGAAATCTTTGAAATCCTATGAAATTCAAGGAATTTTTAATATATTCAATTATTTGAAGAGATTCCAAGGGATTTTTATATTTTATAGCATTTTTAAAAATAATAATATAATAAAAATGAATATAGATAAAAAATTAAAAAAATTAAAATATATAAAAGTAAATATAAATAATATTTAACAATTTTTTAATTGGGTTGAAAATTCAACTGTTTCTTGTAAACAATTTATCTCTTTGGTTGGAAATTATTTTCTTTTTACTGAAAATTTAACTATTCAAATTTTGGTTGAAAATTGATCTTTTTTAGTTCAGAATGCAACTTTTTGTTTGAAAATGTATGTGTTTTGTTGAATATTCGTCCCTTTTGGTAAAAAATTAATTTGAGAAAATATCGTCAAATTTCACTGGATTTTATATTGAATGGATTTCAAAGAATTTATTAACAAAAATTGAAGGATTTCGTAGGAATTCGAAAATTGACAAATATTTCAAGGTATTTCCAAAGATTTTAAAGAGTAGCGAGGGTGGATGTATGGAATGATTTTATAGGACCTACAAGTATTAAGGATATTTTAAAAGATTACATAGAATTTTCAATGAATTTAAGGAATTTCAAAGGATCTTAAAGATTTGAGGGTATTTTGGGAAATTCCAAGGAATTTTCTAGAGCTTCAAATATTTTCAAGAGATTTCAACAGATTTCAAAGGATTTGAAACATTTTAGGATATTTTAATTGAAAATTACTTTTATTTTTTTGAAATAATCTGAAATGTTTAAAATTCTCTCAAATCTTTGGAAATACCTTGGGTATCAAGGGATTTTAAAGGTTTTTAAGGGGGTTTAAGGGATTTCAAAAGATTTAAAAGGATTTTAATAATTTTAAGAAATTTGAAAAGAAATTTCATGCTGTTTTAAAGAATTTCCCAGAATTTCGGAAGATATGGAACGATTTTATAGGACCTATAAGCTTTTAGGATATTTTAAAAGATTCCAAAAGATTTTATAAGATTCCCAAGGATTTGAATGATTTTAAGGGATTTTGTCAGCTCTTGGGGGTTTTAATCAATTTTCAAGGATTTTAGGATGTGTCATCAGATTTTACGGGATTTTATAATATTTTAATGAGATTCAAAATAATTTATTTACAAAAATTGAGAGATTTCATAGGATTTTAAAGATTTTCAAATATTCCAAGGTATTTTCAGAGATTTTAAAGAATTTCAAAGTTTTTAGGATATTTTAAAAGAGTTCAAAGAATTTTTCAATAGATTTCTATAATATAAAGGAATTTCAAAGGATTTTAAATATTTTAGGGTATTTTTGGAACTTTATTTGAATTCATTTCAAATTCGTCATCTTGAATTCTTCGGATTTTTTGTTGTTAATAAATTTTTGTTGCCATTTTTATTTTTTTTATTTCTTTTGTTGTTGTAACCATCTTTCATCAAATTCTTTTAAATTCCCTTGATTATTTTCAAACTCATTTTAAACTTCCTGAATTCAATGCATTTGTTCTTTCTTTATTGTTTTCAATTCACTAAAAGTGATTTTTATTAAGAATTATTTTATTTGAATATAGCGTGCATAAATGAAGTGTTTTTTCTATGCCCCCTGGTTCAAATTAAATACTTCGATTAGTTTTTCTAGACATTACAAGTTATATTCTCAATCAAATTACATTTTAAGTCTTAATTTAAAATTAATAGATTAAAAAATCAACAATTCAAAGTTAGAGATCTTAGGTTTTTGTCCTAGTGCCTAAACCTAAAACTCACGGTTTCCAAGATAATAGGAAATAAATAATAACTTGTTTCCAGGAAATAAATTTTATATTTTTAAAAATATGTAGATTTCAATTTATTTGCGAACTCAAATGCTTTCTTATTTAAAAGACTTCATGTTAATGGTTAAAATGTAACAAGATCCTCAATTTAAAATTTGAAATCAGACTTTAAAAACACCTATATTTAAATAAATGTATGGTCTACTTTTTGAATTTGTGAATCCTAAAACTTAAATTCAAAGTAGTTTCTAACTTCTTAAAGAGGCCCTTTTCCAATTTAATTCATTTTATTTGCATGATAAAAAAACTTTGCATTCTAAATTATTCAAATCTTCTTGTTTCGTATAATCCTTCAGAAATTAGTTTTATGGAAATGAAAGAAGCATACCGTAAACTTGAGAAAATCTTATAGAATTTTATAAATTTATTTTAAGAATTGTGACGCCAGGGATCACAGTCTTTCTCCTATTCCCTTGAGTTTACCTGTCTTCAAAACCGCTTTTTCCCCTGTTCCCGAGAAACATCCCTTTTTCCCCTTTTCTCTTTAAATATACAATATAAGAATAATAATAATAAAATAAAATGTACAAATTAAATATTTTTAAATCTTAAATATTATCTTAGGCACTCAAACTTGAGTTATACTTAATTTTTAATTAACAGCATTAGAGAGTGTAGTTAAAAATTTACATTCAAGGTATTAATTATAGTATAAGGACAAAATAAAAAATTTTGGAACGAAATATTTATAATAATCATACCTAATAAGTATCACGATTTAATTATTAATTATAAATTTTGTTATATAGACAATATTCTTGATTGTGAGAACGGGTTTAAACATATAAAAAATGTTTTTTCAACCAATTTTATTTTTTAACGGACTTTTTTATCTCGCCAAAGATCTGAGTGTATTCAATTTAAAAAAATCTTTATTAGCATAAATCAATAAAAAACCATTTAACATTATTTAAAATTATAACATTTGTTATAAAAAGATTGTTTCTTCTTGTATACGTGTAAAAATAAATGTTTAATCTTTCCCCTATTTTCCCCCTTTTTCTTGAAAAAATTACCCTATTTCCCGTTTTTTGAGCTCTTTTTGCGCTGTGAACGCTTTAATGTAGATTTTAAAAGCTGTATGCTTAGAATTGCTTGAATTTTAAGTTAAGCCTAATGTTTTCTTTCCTTTTTTTTAAATTGATGATTAACAATTTTTTATAAAATTTACAAATCTATGGGGCTAAGTCATAAGTATATAATTCCAGTCTTTTTTAAATCCCTAATCATATTTTTTGCCAAATCATAAAAAATTAATTTTGATCAGAAAGTTATCTTGTATTTTCGGATATATATTAGTACCTAGTCTTTTCTTATACTTCGAAAACCCGTTTTTAAATTTATTTTAGACAAATCTCTATTGCCTTCTTTAAAATATATGTATAACGAAATAATGTCTTCCTTTAGAAAATTCGTACTATAAAAATAATTATACCTTACAATTTCCATTCGATTTGAAAAGTTTTTTTCTCGAAACTTTTTTCGGTTTGACCCGCATGTGAAAAGTCGTCTTTTTTGGTTGAAAATTGAACTGTTTTGTTGAAAATTCGTCTTTTAGGATCGAAAATTCAACTATTTTATCAGAAAATGAATTTTTGGTTGAAAATTCACATTTTGGTATTGAAAATTCAACTGAAATCTTTCTTGGTTAATTCGTATTTTTGGTTTAAAAATTTATGTATTTTAGTAAAAACCTAATCTTCGTTGGCTAGAAATGCAGTTGTCTGGTTGCAAATTTATCTTTTTTGGTTGAAATATGAACTACTTGGTTGAAGGTTGAACCACTTTGTTAAAAAATCTTTTTTTATTGAAGATTCATCATTTTAGTTAAAAATTCATCTCTTTGACTTAAAATTCCTTTTTTTGTTGTTGTTAAAAACTAATTTTAATAACTGAAAATTTAACTACTTCAGTTGAAGATTCATAATTTTATATTAGTTGAAAATTCATCTCTTTGGTTGAAAGTTGAACTATCTTGCTAATATTTCTTGTTGAGGATTTTTTCTTTTGTTTGAAAATTTAACTATTTTGTTAAAAACACGTTTTTTTTGGTATAAAATAATTTTTGTAACTGAAAATTCAATTATTCCATTTTTGGTTGAAGATTTATTTTTTTTTTTGTTGAAAGCTATTAACTAATCTTCTTTGATTAAAAATGTTCTCTATTTTTGGTGAAAAATGCAATTGTTTGCTTAAAAAAGAACTTTTTTGATAAAAATTCTACTGTTTTACAGAAAATTCGTCTTTGGGCTTCAAAGTTCAACAATTTGGATGAACTTTTTTTCTTTCGTGACTGAAAAATCTTTATTCAAAATTCGTCTTTCTGGTTGGAAAATTCGTCTTATTAGATTCAATAGTCATCTCTTTGGTTTGAATTTTAAATTGTTTTGTTTAAAATGCAACTATTGCATATTTTATTGGGAACTTGTGTTTCATGTTTTTTTATTAAAAATTCGACCATTTGGTTGAAGATTTATCTTTTTAGGTTGAAAATTCAACTATTTGTTCAAAAATTCAACTATTTTGTTGAAAATTGATCTTTTTTGATTAAAAATTAATTTCTTTCTTGAGAATTCATCTTTTCGGGATTAAAAGTTAACGATTTTCTGAAACATTCGAATTTTTCCCTTGAAAATTCAACTATTTGGTTAAAAAGTCATCTATTTTCGTCGAAAATTCAACTGTTTTGTTGGAAATTCGTGCATTTGGATTGAAAATTCGTCTTTTATGATATGAAAAAGTAAAGTGAATTTAAAGAAATTGCAATTCTTCTAAAATACTCAACTCGAAGAATTAAAAAAAATATTAAGCCGACCATGGGATTAAATCTATTATCTAAAATGTTATGTAGTGATCGAACCGAGAATAAAGCTTTCCATCTATATCACACATTTCTAGAACTCTTTTGCTTTATATGGTACAAGGTCGAATCGTCGAACTGAAAGCCTATACGTTCGAAGAATCATCTTTTCATAAAAACTATTCATCCAAGAGTACGAAATAGAGTAGGTACTAAAAACTAGTACAAGAGCACACATATCCCAAAATATATCAGATATCTAGTCAAAATCAATTCTGGGAAAGTAGAGAAAGCTGAGATAAAACTGAGATGAACTGAGATTAAAAACATTTTCCAAAATAAAAACTGAAGTAACTCCAAGGAAAACCTTTTTTTTCAAATCTCTTGAGAAATTAAGTTTCTAGCAGGGACCCGACCAGAACGAAACAAAATACTTTCGTGATTTTTGTTCTGTTTCTATACTGCCAAAACGTAAATATATTCACTCGATTTAGGTTACGTTTTTCAAAATACCAAAATTGTAAGGAAATTTGTTAATTACGCGTAATTGTGAAAAATAGTTTTTTCGAATCCTTGTGCATCTTATGTGAATATTAAAAGGCAGACGGGTAAAATATGACATAAAAATTTCGTTTTTAATTTTATTCTAATCTGTTAAAACGTAACGAAAAGGAAACAAAAGATTCGGTACTTTTTGGATAACGTAACGTAACGAAACGAAAGTTTCGTACGAGTCCTTGATTTCTAGAGCAATCTTCCAAAGAGGAAAATTAAACTAAGATGTTTATACATAACACAGCTCCACAAAAAAATCGAGAAAATTACTCCTGGGGTCTGACTATGTCTATCATATGTTTTTGGGGTCGCTGAATCCAAATTCGGGGTCCATTTAACCCCATCACGTCAGAAATTTACATAACCTTAAAAAATAGGCCCAAAACCCCAATAAATCCTCTATCCATTGACCACTCAATCCCAATAACTCCATTACCCCTCCAACCTATAACCTCAAAATGTCATAACTCCAAAATTGGATAAGAAGGAAAGGGAAAGGAATAGGGAGGGAATAGCTTTGGATGGGATGAGATGGGGTGGGAAAGGAAAAGAATAGCGATGGGATTGGATAGGATTGGAATGGAAAAGAAATAAATAGGGATGTGAAAGGAGAGGAATAGGTATGGGATAGGATTGGATTGGAAGGAAAGGGAAAGCAAAGAAATTGGGAGGGAATAGGTTTGGATAGGATAGGATGGGATGAGAAAGGAATAGGGGTGGGATAGGATTAAATGGGATGCAAAAGGAAAGGAAAAGGGATGGGATAGAATAGGATGGGAAAGGAAAGGAATAGGGATGGGATAGGATTGGAAAAATGGGATGGGAAAAAAAGAATAGGGATGGGATAGGATTAGATGGGAAGGGAAAGGAAATGAATAAAAAGGGAATAAGTTTGGATGAGAAATGAAAGGAATAGGGATGTGATAGGATTGAAAAAATCGGATGAGAAAGGAATAGGGATGGGATAGTATTGGATCGGAAAGGAAAGGAATAGGTATGGGATAGGAAAAGAATAGGGATGTGATAGGATTGGATGAGAAAGGAATAGGGATGTAATATGATTGGGAAATGGGATGGGGAAGGAAAGGAATAAGAATGGGATAGGATAGGTTTAGGGTGCGAAGGGAAGGCAAAGGAATAGGGTTGGATGGGAAGGAGAGGGGAAGGATAGAAATGGAAATTAAGGGATAGGAAGAGAAGGGAAAGGAAAATGGATGGGAATGGATAGGACTGGATAAGAAGGGGAGGGATTGAACGGGAAGGGAAGGGCTTCAACGCGCATAAGTCTCTTTCTTACCGGGTTCTGGGGTTTTGGGGTTATGGAATTTAGAGGTTATGGGGTTAAGGGGTTATGGGTTTAAGGGGTTATGGGATTATTGGGATTGAGTGGTAAATGGATAGACGATTTATTGAGTTTTTGGGCCTATTTTTTAAGGTTATGGAAAATCCTGACGTGGTGGGGTTAAATGGACCCCGAATTTGGATTCAGCGACCCCGAAAACATATGATAGACATAGTCAGACTCCAGGGGCAATTTTCTCGATCTTTTTGTGTGGAGCTGTGTAATTAATGTTATGGTGAGTTCTGAGTTATTTATTAAAGATAAAAGGAACTAAGGGAACGTCCATTAACCAAGTAAGGATGATTTCTGAAATTGTAGACACCCTTCCCCCTATTCGTAAGGATTCTTAAAATTTGTATGTAATTTAACGAGATTTCGAAAGCTTCTTAGGGATTTCATGTTATCTCAAGGAATTCCAAAATATTTCACGAAATTAGAACACTGTAAGAGTATTTAAAACGATTTGAAAGGATTACGAGAGGTTTCACAGATTTTAAATGATCTAAAAAGATTTCAAGAGTTTAAGGAATTTCCTGGTACAGTTTCAGAGAGAATGTCAATTTTTAAAGGGATTTTACAAGACTTTAAGGAATTTCAAGGAGTTTAATCAGATTTACAGATATTTCGACGGATTTTAAGATATTTCGAAATATTTCAAGAAATAAGTCAAGGCATTTCAAATGATTTTAAAGGATTTCATGTGATACCGAAGTAAATTTCATGAATTTAAAGGCTAACAGGGGAGTTTGAATTCCTTTAAGATTCATAAAAATCTATAAAATCCGTGGGAATCTTTCCGAATCTCCTGAAATTCATTACAATATATTAAAATGCATTAAAATCTTTTGAAAGCTATTAAAATTCCTCGAACATTCTTAAAATCCTTGACAATATTCAAAAATCGTTCTCTCTCAAATTGTGTCAGTTAAATTTTTTACTAATTTATATCAATGACTGAATTATTGCTATGGGTCGCTTATTTTTACTGATGGACTAGTAAGTTTTATTCATTCATCAGTAAAGAGTAACTATTTTATAGCTAGAATTCAGCTACTGATTGAAATTAGTAAACATAGTGACTGATTCAAATTTAAATCCGTTAAAATATCTGAATATCCTTTAAAATATTTGCAAATCTTTTGAAATCTTTTGAAATAAGCAACTGAATTCTAGCTATGAAATAGTTACTATTTACTGATGAATGAATAAAACTTACCAATTCATCAGTAAAAATAAGCGATGCATAGCAATAATTCACTCACTGATAGAAATTAGTAAAAAATTTAACAGACACAAATTAAGAGAGAAAATTTTTTGAATATTATAAAGGATTTTAAGGAATTTCGAGGAATTTTAATAACTTTTAAAAGATTTTAATGCATTTTAATATATTGTGAGGGATTTCAAGAGATTCTGAAAGATTTCCACGGATTTTATAGATTTTTATGAGTTTTGAAGGGATTTCCAAGATTTCAAGAGATCTCATAAGATTTTGAAATATTTCAAGCAATGTTTCGAACTATTTGCAAGATTTTCACAGTTTTTAAAGGGTTTTAAGGGATTTCAAGAGATTTCAAATAAATCACTTGATTTCGAAGCATTTCTTGCGATACCGAAGTATTTTCACGAATTTGAAGGATATCAGGGGATTTCAATGATATTTCGAAGATTTGAAGGGATTTGAAGAGATTTAAAAAGATTTCCGGGGATTAAAAAATATTTCGAAGGATTTTAACGGATTTTAAGAGATATAAAGGGGTTTCGATGATTGGCAGAGATTTTGAACTATTTTAAGAACTTTGAAAGATTTTAATGGATTTTAATATATTGTAAGGGATTGTAAGAGCTTCGGAAAGATCTCTAAGGATTTTAAAGATTTTTATGAATTTTAAAAAGATTTCAAAGGTTTCAAGGGATCGCAGAAGATTTTGAAATATTTCACGAATGTCAAGAATTTTAACCGAATTTTAGAGATTTTACAGGATTTCGACGGATTTTAACAGGTCATAAGGGATTTTTATGGGATTTTGAAGATTTAAATTATTTTCACAATTTTTAAAGAGTTTTAAGGGATTTTAAGAGCTATAAAGGGGTTTTAATGATTTTAATGGATTTCCAGGAATTTTAATGACTTTCAAAAGATTTTAATGAATTTTAATATATTGTAAGGGATTTTGAGAGGTTCGGAATGATCCCTAAGGATTTTAATGATTTTGAAGAATTTTAAAGGGGTTTCAAAGATTTCAAGAGATCTCATAAGATTTTGAAATATTGCACGGAATGTCAAGGATTTTAACTGAATTTTATAGATTCTAAGAGAATTCGACGGATTATAAGGGATTTTGAAGATTTCCAGCGATTTCAAGCATTTTCACAGTTTTTAAAGGGTTTTAAGGGATTTTAAGAAAATTAAAAATAAATCAATGGATTTCAGAGGATTTTAAATGATTTTATGCAACACCAAAGTATTTTCACGAATTTGAAGGATATCAGGGGATTTTAAGGAGATTTCAATGATTTGAATGGATTTAAAGAGATTTCAAAATATTTCAGGGGATTTCAAAATATTTCTAAGGATTTTTAAGATTTGAAGAGATATAAAGGGGTTTCAATGATTTTTAGGGATTTCGAGGAATTTTAATGACTTTTAAAATATTTTAATGGATTTTAATATAGTGTACGCGATTTTAGGAGCTTCGGAATGATCCCTAAGGATTTTCAAAGGTTTCAAGAGATCTCATAGGATTTTAAAATATTGCAAGGAATGTCAAGGACTCTAACCGAATTTTAAAGATTTTCAGAGATTTCGACGGATTTAAAAGGTTTACGATGGACTTTTTACCGGATTTTGAAGATTTCAAGAGATTTCAAGGATTTTCACAGTTTTAAAGGGTTTTAAGGGGTTTTAAGAGATTGCAAAATAAATCACTGGATTTCAGAGGATTTTAAATGATTTCCTGCGTTACTAAAGTATTTTCACGAATTTCGAAGGATATCAGGGTATTTTAATGAGATTTCGAGCATTTGAATGGGTTTAAAGAGATTTCAAAATATTTCAGGAGATTTCAAAATATTTCTAAGGGTTTAACGGGGTTTAAGAGTTAAAAAGGGGTTTCAATGATTTTCAGACATTTCGAGAAATTTTAATGACTTTTAAAAGATTTTATTGGATTTGAATATATTGTAAGGGATTTTAGGAGCTTTGGAAAGATCCTTAAGGATTTTAAAGATTTTACACATTTTTAAAGGGACTTCGAAGGTTTCAAGGGATCTCATAAGATTTTGAAATATTTCAAGGAATATCAAGGATTTTAAACGAATTTTAGAGATTTTAAGGGATTTCGACAGATTTTAAGCGATTTTAAGGATTTGCACAATTTTCAAAGGGTTTTAAGGGATTTAAAAAAATTTAAAAATAAGTCACTGAGTTCTAAAGGATTTTAAAGGATTTCATGCGATACCGACGTATTTTCACGAATTTTGAAGGACATCAGGGGATTTTAATGATATTTCGAAAATTTTAACGATTTTAAGATACCGAAAGGGGATTCAATGATTTTAAGGTGTTTTAAGGAATTTTAATGACTTTTACAAGATCGTAATATATTTAAAGGGATTTTAGGAGGTTCGAAAAGATTCTGACGAATTTTAAAAATTTTGATGAAGTTTAAAGGGATTTCGAAAATTTCAAGAGATCTCATATGACTTCGAAAGATTTTACGGAATTTCAAAGATTTTATAGATTTTATGGGATTTCGGTGTATTTCTAAGTATAAGGGATTTATGGGATTTTTAAGATTTCAAACGATTTTAAGGTTTTTCAGTGTTAAAAGGGTTTTAGCTTAAAACCCTCAATCATTTTAGAGCGATTTCAATAGATTATAGATTATATCCACGGAATACAAAGGATGTCAAAGAATTTTCACATGATTAAAAAAATGTTAAGGGAATTTTTCAGTTTTCAAAAGAATTCACAGCATTTCAAAGGATTGCAAAGATTTTCAGGGATTCCACGAGATTTTATGAAAGGTGTATACCAGATTTCAAGAAAGATTTAAATCCTCGACTGTATATTTATTAGACATATGTTACAATACAAATAATGATATAATGTGTATAATAGTAAAAAATTATTTTCAACAACCAAAATAGGTGTTAATTAGCATATTTAAAAGAATTATTGGAGAGAGAAAACTTACGTAAGAAATGCTTTGGACCCCCCCCCCCGCTGAGTAAGAATTTGTCAATTTTTCCAGACTACCTCCCCCCAGAAAAACCTTACGCAATTAATGGACGATTTCTAAAGGGAATATGAAATTTAAAATAAAAAAATTTATATGAAATGAATGATGAACATCTTCCTCAAAGGAGTTAGAGCATCTTTTAATATATTTTTCTAGTACAGAGCTTTAATTAAAAAGAGATAAAATTAGAAACTCATTCTTGGGATACCTCCAAGCTGCGTGACTTATTTGCATATAAAGCAGAGAAAAAGTAACAGAGAAGAATAACTTGTTTGTCTACTGACGTCATCTAAAATTGTGTCACGTTTCCCTCTGCGTGAATAAATAATTTTTGCAATTTCTCTATAAAGGATCTAAAGCTCATATATTTTTTTTTGTAAGGAAGTAGGTTCCAAATAAAAAAATTAAATTACTCGATCTCCAGATGGAAAAGGAATACACTTGATTCATATCTGCAATCGCTGGCCAAACAATTCCAGTTAAAAAAAAAAGATGAAGTTTTATTAACATGTTTATTAGGGTGGTCAAAAAAAAAGGCTTTTCTTGAAAAATGAAATTTTTTTCGATTTTTTCGAAAATGTTAGTCAAATAATGAAATTTGATCCCTTGAAGTAACTCGATTGGATGATTTTAAGTGCTGCCTAAAAAATGTTTAAGGTAAAAACGGCAAAAAAGTAGAAAAATGATCTTCATCTTTACATTAGTTTCTTTATTCACTGGAATAAGTTAATAAAATATCATTGGGGCGATCATTTACGAAATCCGTTAGAGTTATGAGAAAAAGATCGAAAACAAATTTTTCTTTGACTTTTTGGCGTCTATAAGCAATTCAAAAATTATTGCTTTTTTCTAATAGTTAGGAATTTCCATTCGCCATGATTTTCTTAGCATATTGTTGCTAGCAGACCATTTTTCTAGATTCCTGATGTACTAAAAAAATTATTCATATTTCAAAATTATTTAAACACAAAGAAAATAAGCCCAAAAAATCGTCATTTTTTATATTTTTACTGAATAATTTTCATTTTTCGCCCCTTGCAGCAGCGAATAATTTATAAAATTTTCTTAACAATATATTTAAATTCTAATGCATGTTCGACAAGTTTTTGCAAGTTTAATACCAATCAATGAAACCATTCTCTCTAATTATCGCCATTATAAATTTAAAAAAATGCTTTTTCTAGCGTCAAAAAAATTGTACATTCCGCTAAAAAAAAATTGTAATCATAAACAGAAATAAACAATAATATTATTCAAGAAGAAAGAACCAGTCTGAGATTATTTGAGACAAATTTTATTTGCTCTCATTTTTTATCTTATAAAACTGAAAACTCCATTTTTACCTCTTATTGCTAAAATCAAAGAATCAAGTTTAAAAAAAACAAAGAGAGATTAAGGTATAGTAAAGAAGTATTTTAGTAGAAATTTTTCCCAGGAATAATTTTACGCTCTTGACTTTTTTCATGTCTGGCTTAGTTTTCCAGAAAATTCTACTTTTTAAAATTAAAAATGGATTGTTTTAAAAACGGTCCGGCTATTTTAGTTCTAAAAGTATTTAGTAATATTAAGTGAATTATCTTAAAACCAAAAATCATATGATTCTGATTTTTAATGATTTCATTAATAATAATAATAATATGATAATGAAAAATAATATGATTTTAGTAATTTTAACAAGCTTATCGCTACGATAAGCTTTTTTGAAGAAAAATAGATTTTTACAAAGCATTTTTTTGAATTTGTAATGACGATAATTAGAGAAAGGTCTAACTGATTGATATACGGAACTTGCAGAAAACTAGTTAAACCGTTAAACATGCATTAGAACTTAAATATAATATAGTTCAGAACATTTTACAAATTTATTTGCCTCTTTAGAGGGCGAATAATGTCAATGTTTTAGTACAAATATCAACAAATGACGAGTTTTTGGGCTAATTTACATTGTGTTCAAACATTTTTGAAATTATCTTTTTTTTTTAGTACATCAGCAACTGAAGAAAATGGCCTGCTAGCAATATTATTCTAACAAAAATTATGCCGAATGGAATATTTCCGACTATTACAAAAAGGCAATAATATTTAATTGCCTGTAGGTTAAATCAAAATTTGTTTCAATTCTTTTCTCATACCTCTAATAGATGTCCTAAATGCTGGTCCCAATAATTTTTTATTCATTTGTTGCTACGAATAAAAAAATTAATTAAAAATGAAGATAATTTTCCGACTTTTTTGCTGTTTTTAACTTAAACATTTTTGAGACAGCACTTAGATCCGATCGCCTTCTTGTAGGGCTTAAAAATAATTATTTTACATATATTTTGAAAAAATATAAAATGGTTTTCACTTTTCAAAGAAAAGCCTTTTATTGGGTCGCCCTAATGTTCATTGTATTTTTTCAATTTTTTCTAATGTTATTTATGTATAAACAAAGTGTTAAATTAACGTTTAATGAGTTAGGCAATTCATTTTTGTTTTAACGAAAGGTATTTATTTTTTTATGGTAAAAAAAGCTCAGCGGTTCAACCGCATTTCTGATACTGACATAAATATTTACATGACGTCAGCAGAGCTGCGATATGTCGAAGGTACAATTAAAATACCGTTTTCACGAATACACGAACGAATCTAGTGCGTGGAGTTTGTTCCCTGAAATCCGGTTTTATGCTCATAACAAATGCAAATGGAACCACTTTATCTTGAAAGTAAAAACTATAGCAGTTTCATTTAAAAATAAATGTATTTGCGTAATGATAAATAAAGATATTACTGCTTTCGTAGTATCGTTATAATTTAATAAAAATAATTCATTTTATATAAATTATTTTTTTATGATGTATAAGAAAAAGATAAGAAAAATTTATAATAATAAAAAAATTGTTGGAGATAAAAGAATTAACAAAATAATTTTTTTATTACAATATCAGTTTCTTTCAAGATAACATCAATTTTTTTAGAATTAGCTTCGGTTTTGTTAAAGGATTTCAACTATTCAGGTAGTTCAAATATTTTAGACTTTAAATCTTATGTGTGTAAGTTTTAACACTTTTTTGAAGACCAAAATGGTTTTGCAATCAAATACACGAAATAAAAATAAAACTTCAAAAGTATTTAAAATTTGAATGTTTACAGCAAACCAATATGTTTTCAAAACATTAAATTTCATCAATGGTTTTAATTCAAAAAGTAATTGATTGAATTTTTCATGATTGAAATTTTGAATCAGTTCAAAATAAAAAAGATCGAAGAGTTTTAAAAGTGAAAAATTTCAAATTTGAACATTTTTTAATATAAAAGCTTCGAAATTGGAAGTATTTTGACTCTGATCTTTTGAAACATTTTCCGATTTTAAATTTATGGTGAATACTAAAATTATTCATACTTTCAAATTAGTTATATGAAATAATGTTCAAGGTAACAGCATTTCAGAAACTTTTACAATTCCTTGACTTTTCTCAATTTTCCAAGTTTTCCACCTCGTTTGCCACCCTCTGCAGCAACCCTGAATAATACATTATCTTTCTTCTTAACATTCAGTAGTAACATCTAGTTTTTGTCAGACATATCGATGTCGACAAAGCTTAATATTATTTCGAAACTCAGTGTCATATAAAATATAAAGTTACAATTATCAAAATTGAATTAAATGTAAATCTTGAATTTCATATATTTTGAATTCTTCATCAGTATGACAATCGAGATTTTCTTTAATTTCATGAGAAATTGTAAATTTTACATTCTTTCATTAGAAAACCTAAAGATTGAAAATGCTAAATTCAATATTTTAATGTTGACTATTTAAAAATCGCCATAAAATGAAATAATGTCCTAATTAGATGGAGAGTGTCTACACATACAGAAAAAATCCGGCTATTTGTACAGAAATTTCGGTCCAACTCGCCTCTTTTCAAGCTTCTCCTAATCGTACTGGTAATGCGGCCCGCAATATTAATTTTATCTTTTTGAAAATTAAAAAATAAATATCTTACAATCAAACGCACATTTTCAGTAAAATCACAAATCTATATTCATTTGCAGTTAAAAATAATAATTGTAGTTATATTTTGGGAGCGATTAGTATCCTAAGCTATGAACGTACAATATAAAACATTCCGACATTTTACCGTAAAGTTTTAATACACTTAGAGCAAAATACTACAAGCTTCAATAATGATTTTTTTCGCTATCAGAAACACTCAAAACAAACTTTTCATCTTAAAAATTAAATTTTCACTTGGAAATGGAGAAAAATTATACGAAATATTAATATTTGAAAGATTGAAAAAGATTATATACAATAATCTTCAACTTTATTCACTCACTTTGTTGTTCCACTTGCATGAAGATGCTTTATAATTGATTTTAACTTTATATTATACTTTAGAATAAAATGATGAATTAAAAAAACGTGATGCACAATTTGAAAATTAATCATTTTTAACGACTCAGTTTTCACGATCCCAATCTAAAAATATTTCAATTTTAAACGACGTTTGGAATTGTTTAATTTCTAACGGTCCAGTTAAATTTCTCTTAGATATAGATGAAAATTTGGTTGAATCAAACAAATGTTGATTGATCCAACAAAATATTTGATAGAACCAATAAAAATGTTTGGTTCAATCAACTAAATACTCCATCTACCAAAAAATTTGGTTGAAACAACCAAATTTTTTGGTTCGATCAATTAAATATTATTTTGTCCACATAATAACCATATTCTATGGTTGAACAACAAGATTTTTATTGACTTAACCAAATCGTTTTCTGAGTGTATTGACAATCCGTTAAAATCCAATGAAATCCCTTGAAAACCCCGTGAAATTTAATGAAGTCTGACATTTCCTGAAATCCTGGAAAATTATTGCAATACCTTGTTGGCTTTTAATATCCCTTCAAATAATTGAAATCCTCGTAAATCTTATTGAATCCGTTAACATTTTTTAAAAAGCTTTTAGAATCTTTTAAAATATCCTAAAACCTTACAGCATAGGTTCTATCAAATCTTTCAAAATTTTCCGAAATTCTAGAAAATTCTTTAAAGCCGCATATGCACAATTTTTGTGAATTCCTTAAAATCATTAAAATCATGGAAAATCTCTTGAAATTTTGTTAAGCTCTTGAAAATTGATGGAAATCTTTTTAAACACCCTAAAGTCTTTAAGTACCATTAAAATCTCTTTAAATTCTTGAAATCGATTGAAACTATCTTAAATCTTTTCAAATATTTGAAATCCTTTGAAATTCCACAATTTTTGTGAACAAATCCTTTAAAATACATTAAAATATAATGGAGTACGCTGAAATCCCGTGAAATTACATGGAATCTGATGATATTCCTTGAAATATTGGATGTCCTATCAAATCCTGGGAAATTTATTGAAAATTCGAAAATTTGATATAATCCCTTAAAAATACTTTGAATTATTTATAAATCATAGAAATCCTTGGAAATTCCTTGGAATATTTTTTAATATCCTACAATATTATGAATCCTATGAAATTCTTTCAAATCTTTCGAAACGTAAGGAAATTATTTAAAACCGCATATTAACCGAAATATCACAGTAAAAAAAATTGTTCAAAATGATACCGAAATCAACATCATTTTGATATGCAACAAAAATGATACCGAAATTCCATACCCGCGTGCCAAAAATATGCCACGGCACTTGCGAGATGGATGCAGAAAGCTGTCATCCTTGGGTCGCTTCGTTTCCTCAAAACACACGAGGGTTTCGCCGTGTTCTGTAACCACCCACCTCACGGTTGTAAAACGTGGCCGTAAGTGTGATTCACCGTGTCATTTTTAGATGGCATTTACTGTCAGTGGGACCCTGCGGTAATTGTTTAACCCTTTTTCTTAATATAAGAATAATCTATCTGTAGCAACTCATTTTAATCTTCCTGATCCCGGAGCTGCCCCAAGTGTTGTTCCCATGTAAAGTCATCCTAGTCCTCCTCTTAACAAATGTCCTATTCCTCGTGTTTATCAGATTGAAGAAGTAAAATCTAGTGATATTCTTCATGTAGGGTATGGAGACCCAGAAACTCCCGTTCTCGAGGTAAGTCTACCTGCTAGGGTACTGGTATCGCCGAATAAATTCATCGTTGGAAATTGAATTCTTATGGTGTTTTTCTTTATTGATATCGAACAATATTACATGCCCGCAATCCAGTTCAAGTACACTTGTACAGCGGCAACATTACTCTCCTGCACGAAGAAGAAATTGGAATTTTACCTTTTAACCGTAAGATTGAATAAAAATTGTATTGATTAAGTTAATTCAAGCAAAAGGGAAATATAAACGTAATAATATTATTTTAAAATATTCAGCGGAAATCTACTTATTGTCTGAAATTTATTAAAAAAATTATATTATATCCTTTCTAAAACATGTTGCAGTCAGAGGCTGATCCTCTTTATATTAAATTTTAACAGGGAAATATAATCATTCCGCAATATCTGGAAATAACGAACCCTCCCGAGTCGAAATATAGACCATCCTTTTACCCTCTGTAGCTGTAAATAAAACCTCTTTTGGACCTACAACCGCTCGACATCCTCTTTTGATTCTCGCAGAACCTCTTTAGCCCTCTTTTCAATCACTTTATGATTTTTAAAGTATCCACGCAGCCCTCATTTAAACCTCCATGATTATGGGATCTGACGTTGCATCTGATAGCCGACAAATCTCGTATTGATTTGTGCTTGATTTGATGAATTTCACAAATTTTTAGGAACTATTTTCTAGATTTGGTGATGATGAGATGAGCGCACAAGATTTCACGAATTATGATTATGACTTGAATAAGTTCTATATCAAAAAATTAAAAAATATAAATTTGAGTATGATGTATTATCGTAACGGATGCAAAGTAAATCTCACTTTCCTTCAAATTTTCATGTTTTCCGTATTAAAATTGAAATGAAAAAATACTACCTATAATCCTGATGAATTGGAAATTTGATATTTAAATCTAAATTGCAAGTAAGGATAAAAATAAGATTGAAAAAAATTTCATGATGATATTTTTCTGCTCAATTTAATTTTTCTCTACTTCTTTTTAGCCTGGATTTTTTTTAAATTACGTCACCTTTAATTAGCTTTACTAAATAATCAAACTACGAAATATATATCCAAACTCTGCACTGTTTTTACATACAAAAGAACAATAATATTCCCACTTATGAAAATGGTTTGCGTAAAGTTTGCATTAAGTAGGTAAAATGAAATATTAACTGGCTTATATAATCTAATACAAAAAAATCCCTTTATCAGTCTGTTGGTAAATTTAATATAATATCATTACACTAACATTGGAAATTTATTATACCGCTAGCGCGACATACTATCTAAATCTGCATCAGCAATAAGTATACAGCTGATTCAAATCAGCGTATATTATAAAAATTATTTATTTTATTTTAAAAAGGTGGGCGCAAATCATTCTTTTAGTATCTCATAACATTATATACAGTAAATAAATGGATTTTAGTATCGGTAATCACAATAAAATAACATTGAGTGTCCAAAAAATGTCTTTGTAGCATGTCCGGTTGTTCACTCATACCCGAAGCATAGTCCAAAATAGGAAATATATAATAAACTATTTTGAAGTTTATGCTAAGTGGTCTTAAAGGTTATCTCAAAAGGTATAATTTTCATCACTAGTATTTCAATTTAAGTGTATTATAGACACCAATATGTACTGAAACATGGGTGTCCACGAAATTATTGTTGTGCTCTTCTAAAATAAATCACTGAAATCTCACTGGTTGAAACAGCCAGAAATATGTCACTCGTTCACTCAGTAGAATTCCGTCCATCAGCTGATAATCATTCATTACTTCTGTGCTAACCTTTTCAAAATTATGTTTTAAAACCCGCACTTCGCTCTCATAACAATAAATGAAGATCGCACTGCAAACAGTAGGATATAATAGATTGAACCTAACTATGGGAAGGCCTGGCATTACGTTAACGTGTAGCGTCGCACAAAGTCAACAACACCTACAAAGAGGTGATCAGGGCGATCATGATTGCACATGGTGTGTCTATTGCAGTCGTGGAATAGACCTGCAACATGTTGGTCAACAGGAACCTAACAAAGACGAAGGGTGATACCACTTTATGTGGAAATGTTGACTCCGCATGTCCACAGGGAGGCGTTTTATTGCCTTTGCTGTAGTGCTTGGTAGTGAATGAACTGCTTCATCTGCTCACGAGTCAGGGCTGCCACCTTATAGGCTACGCGGACGATATACTGGTTATCGTGCGCGGCCAGAATTTGGATGCGCTCTTCAGAGTAATACAGCAAGCACTGGGGATAGTGGATTCTTGGTGCAAGAAGACTGGATTATCAGTCAATCCGAGTAAGACAGATGCAGTTGTATGTATCAGACGGTGTAAGTGGTGAATCACGAGTACACCGAAATTGGTAGGACAACAACTGGAAATCGAAGAACGAGCTAAATATCTAGTAGTCATCCTATATAAGAAGCTGCCATTGAACGAGCACCTGGAAAGCAAGTGCAAAAAGCCAGTAGAAACTCTATGGCTCTGTTGGTCAAGCGGGGGACCAATCCCGACCAATAAAAGTCACCGAAATGAACGAATATTTTTTCCGTACATAAACAAAGTACACTTTTGGTGCTTGTTTTGTAAAAAACGGGCGGTCAGATTAAGTAGTGATAGAAATAATTAGGGATCAGGATAATTGTGAGGCGGATACGGAGATTAGAGAGTAAGCAATGGTTAGTAGGTAGTACGATGGTATAGTGCACGTAAAGGTGGAACTGATTTTGGAAGAGAAAATTGATTTGAAATATAGCTCGTGCAGGATTTGAGGTTATGGTAGAGCATCTAAAAGAGACAAAATCATTAAAAGAGCGCAACCACGAAATGTTGGTACAGTGTTTTGTCGGAGTGAGGCAACGCGATGTTCCAGATGTTCACTGCAAATGCAGTCATTCAGCTCAATTCACGCAAGAAATTTTTTATCGTAATTTAGAAATTGGACGTTGAATACAATTAACATGTTTGAATTAAATTGCGTTTCACCAGAATTGTCGATTGACGATATCATTTCACAATTGCAGTCAAACGATTTCAGCATTGGTAAGGAAATTTTGGAGAGCAGCCGAAAACATATATGTCTTGAATTAAAGAGACTTATTCTTCAACATAATTTTGTCCGTTTAACAAGAAATATCTTCAAAAATAAGAAAATCATTTTAAATTAAAGAAAAACTTTGATTGTAGCAAAATGTCATTGTTTTGGCTAAGAGCCATTGAATATTTTTCTTTATTTCAAAAAATTTTTCTTTGAGTGAAAGAATCTTTTTTCTGAGTGTGGTATTAGCGAATTTTTTGAATCCGAAGATGTTTACATTTCTATTTCCTTTTTTCAACATTTGTTAAGCACTTTATTACTTTATTTCAGTTTGTACGCATTTACTGCATTTGTTACGCTTATGGGAAGACGCCATTCTAGGTGCGCCTTTTTGAATTTTTTAATTTTGACGAAATATTTAGTATAATCCTATAGGCGACCTAGAAAACTTGTTATAATAGGATTTCATGATGATTCTGTGATTTTGTTTATAATTAGCCATCCGAAAATCATTTGATAAGAAATTTATATGCAAATTCTATAATTCTTTGTAAAATGATTTGCCTTTTTGACTGAGCCATTTTGAATTTTTAATTTTGATATGATATCCATTATCAGCTGACCAAAAAAACGGGGGTAGCCAGTTTCGCCAACCTGTAGAGTCGCCTGCTTCGAAATAAACTGGCATGTTGGAAAAATTTAAATAATGAAACCTGAGAAACTAAAATACAACTAAAAGATTTTTAAATTAGAAGATATAATGGTTTAAAATCGCAACGCTTCTCAATTTAAATTTGACTAACCATGAAAGTTTCGGTATAATAGGCTATAAAAAGCGTCTCCACCATAAAAAGATAAGAAATAACCTTGGAAATCACACATTTTAACGAATATATTATCGCTTAAGTTCTTGCAAAACCTAACCATTTTTTCTCATTTATCAGTAGTCAAAATAAACTGTTTCAATCTGAAACTGCTAGTTGTTTCTTCTGAAAAAGGTTAGTATGGTGGCTTCCCGGCACTATTTAACTGACCTCTTTATTTACTCCAAAGCGAAAATTTGTTTAAGAAAACGTAATAAACCCATTTTGGCCGAGAAAACCCATTTTGCTCAAAATGTGGATTAGGCCGTATTAGAACTTAAACCACGATATAAGAAATTTTTAGGCGTAGTAGAATGCTTACAAACTTGAAATGCAAAAATACAATTTGAGCAAATGCGTACACAATTTTTATCTACGATTCTGAGTTTACTTTTTCTGTGTAGTTCTAACAGAAGATTCCGCTTTGTCACATGCAAACGAGAAATCTCTCATACCAACCCAATAGAATGAAAAAATCTTCGAAATATCTCTATGCCGCTAAGCCAAGATGAAAAATTTGCAATAAAACATTAAACAAACTTTTCTGTAAAAAAGACCTTCAAACTTCAAATCAAGAAATTACAATCTTATAGAATAGAACTTGAAAAATGCTTCTTATATAATCTTACCTAATTGAAAACTTAATATTTAAATCTGAGTTGCCAGTCAAAATAAAAATTAAATCCTTTAAGGTTCAAACACAAAAAGGATTAAAGTTCTATGCTTTTGGGCTTTTCATTTCAATACTTTCAAGTCAGAATATTTTTCTACTCAATTATTTTTCTTTATTTGTTTTAGCACGGAAATTTTTTAAATGATGTCATCTTTTGTTTAATTACCTCGAATGAATAAAAAATGACTAATACCTCTAAACTTATACAAGTTTGTATAAAGAATATAATTCTCATAAAATTAATTTATGATAAGCATACAAAGTCGAACGAGATAGTGACTGCTGTATGCTATCTTAAGGAATCAGAGTATAGTTCAATTAATTTGATCTATGTCTAGTACAAAAACATTTTCATTAATTAGTTTCCTCCATTTTCAGAAAAAATGAAGATCTTTAATGGGGGTATCTTCTTTACTTTAGCAGTTTTCTTCAATGCCATTGGTAAATAAAATATAATTATATAATATAATATTAAATCCATAACGAAAAAACGCCACAATTGCAAGAATTTAATTTCACCAATAGTTTTATACGTATATGTAATTCAATTTGATTTTTTTTTTTCACAAATTGAACTAAAATAATTTTTAAATACGTAATTTGATACTTAACATTTGAGAAGCAGAGTGCTAGAAATTTGTTGACTAAATCAAAATATCAGTCAGAAACGTACATCTAAAAGAACCACTCTGATTTTAGAGCCGGCCCCTCGTTTTGGTACGTACATGCGGCAAACAGAAGACATGTTCAGTAATAATTACTACTCTTTTGTTTAGTATATTGTTCGGAATTATTTTCAATTCCTTTGAAGCCTTTGGAGTTCTTTAAATTCTTTGTCTTTTTTCAATTGCTTTGAATGCGCTTAATTGACGCAACTTTTAATAAGCTGTCTAAAGACGTTCTTTTAATATTCTTTTGACCTAATTTTTCGCAGAGTTAGTATTTTTTCAGATAAGCCTGTTTTCAATCCGATTTTCGTAAGTGGGCGGAAAATTGTAGACCCGTCATGCAATTCTCTGAAATCTTCTGGATTCCTTTCATTCCTTGAAATACCCTGAATTTTCTGAATCCTTGAATTTTGTAGAATTCCCTGAATTCCTAGAATTCAGTCAATTCCCTGAATTCCTTGAATACAATAAATTTCTTGATTGCCCTGAATTCCTTAAATTTTCTGAATTCTTTAAATTCTCTAAATTCTTTGGAATCTCTGAAGTTTTCCGAATACCATGAAAACCTTGTTCTCTCCTAATTTCTTGAAATCCTTTTTCTCTCTAAATTACCTAAAATCTTTGAATTCCGTGAACTTCCTGAATTCCTTTAAGTCTCGGAATTACTTGAAATCTTCTAGATTCCCTAAATTCCTTGACTTTCCTTAATTCCTTAGAATTCTTGAATTATTCGGAATTTCCTAAATTTAATTAATTCCTTATTCTCTATTAATTCCTAGATCTTTCTGTATTCCTTGAATCCTTCGATTCCCTGAATTACCAAATTTCTCTGAATTCTTCGCATTCGTTGAGATCTTGGAAGAATTCAGATTCAAGGAAATTCTAGTGAACTTCAAGGCACCACTGTGAACTCAAAATAATTCTAAATAATATACTAAATTAGAGGGTATTAATCAGTAAACCTGTCTTTTTTTACCGGATATGCGTACTAAACCGAAGGACCAACTAAAAAGCATAGTCTTCTTGAGCTACCAACGCCAGAGTTGTCGGTTCAGACGTACACTCCGAAAGAGGTTTTTTTTAATATGGAAGTATCGATATCTTCTTTCAGAATTAATCCTAGCGATGAATAACGATGAAGCATATTGGTTAACAGTTTACAATTCTGCTAAGCGATCTGCTGCTAGGCGATCTCCTCGTTTACCTCGACATCTTTGTGCTCCTATTATGATACATCCTTTGTCTCCTGGTTATCAAATCCAAAATGTAAAAACTCCTAACCTTCTTCGCCTAGGATATGGAGATCAAGAGAGTCCAATTTTCAAGATAAGCCTACCTGCCCGGGTAGTAGTGTCACCGAATGAATTAATCGTTGGAATATTGAATTCTTATGGTGTTTTGTTATACTTATATCAAACAGTATTACATGGCCGCAATCCCATTCAATTACATTTGTACAACGGCAACATTACTCGAATGTCTAAAGAAGAAATTGCGATTTTACCTTTCAATTGTAGGATTGCGGGAAAATTCCACAGATTCAGTTAATTCAAGCTAATATGTAAACCTCCTAAAAAAATTTAATTTCATGCCTTTTTTCAAATTTCTATTCAAATTGTGCACAGGGCAGATCGTAACGACTGAAAAAACAGAAAGTCATCTGCCCAGTATTGGCTAATCCACTAGTCCGTGTGCGCTCACCAACTCGTAAAAACAAATCATTCGACAAATGATGAAAAGTAACGTCTGCCGAATGATGAGTGACTTCCGCTATTTTTAGGTTTGCAGATAACCCTTTGAGTCGTGCTGCATTGAAAATAAAACATCTTTCATGAATTTCTTTTACAGAATATGTTCAAAAAAATTGAAGTTTCTCATAATCCAGTTCCTTCAGTGATCAGCGGTTTCGCTATATGACGTCTCAGAACCAAAGGTTTCACATGATCAACAGATTTATAAACAAACTCCAAAAGCTTTTTCAGACTATAAGAAAGTTTGAAGTTGATGCAAAGATTTTCTTCCGAATCCCGAAAAAATTAATTTTCAAAAAAAAATGAGAAAGAGGTCATACAATTTTACACATTTCCCAAAGTGTAAAGATAAACGTGCACTATTTTTAGGCAATTTTCGTATATTATAACCTGTGAGTTACAAGTAAAAGCCCATTGAAACATTCTCGCGAAGAGTGGGAGTCTAACCTGGAGCACGGCCAATAAAAAGGGATGCGCAGCTCTGAACGAGGAGTTGGGGCGTTGCGTGGTAGACGCAATGGTTCCCGAGAAGTATCTAGGGAGAAGAGAGAATAATATTTTCAACACTTGTTCCACACGTCCTCTCGAGAACTATTTGGGAAACGTTGAGGCTTTAGGAAAAATATCTCAAATGTACGATTTTTCCCTTAAAAGGAAGAAATTTCTAAGAGCGGACAGAAGTCAAATTCCCAATCCGGTCTATAAGAGATCTCTCTTCTGAATTCGTTGTGCTTGCCAATCGAGGCTCTAACTTTTCTTTCTACGGGAAAACTTATACGCTGTGTGCGACTTCCAAAGAACATTCTTTTTTTAATCAAAGATTCCTTGGGCGAAGAAGTTGGATCTCGTAATTTACAACTCGTCCTTCAATCACTTAGCTTCTTATGAGCAGGCGGGAATCCATTCCCCTACCTGGTTAAGAAAGCGGCTAAGCCTGAAGGACTAGCCTTGAGAATATCTCATGAAAATTGAGGGACTTTAGAAGCCCAGGATAATAAAACTCGGTTGAGAATACTTCCAAAACTGGATAAATCCTGGAACTGCACTCGGTCATTCATTTTCAAAATACCTTTCCTTATCCCTCAGCCGAGCAGGTAGGAGTGCACCTGTTGTCAGCAAGCGACTCGACACAGGCCGTCTTTAGACAAAGCGATCATAAAATTATAATACCTGACGAAAGGTCAAAACTGTCACAATCAAGAAATTAGGATATGATTACGATTTATAATTTAGATTGAATAACTTGCTACTACCACATGCCTCAAAAAGGTCGTTGCGCTATTAACACACATTTAAAATGTCCATCAGAAATAAACTGAAGACGATAGCTTCGATAGGAGAATAGAAATATAAGCAAAATCTTGTTCTCTTACAGGTAGAAATCCTGTCGTATACCTTTTAAAGAAAATTAATTAAAGAATGGAATAGGAGTTTCTTTCATAAGATCAAGTAAGAGCTTAGGCTAGAATTATATGCCCGCGTAGATAAATACACTTTTAGATCAATAATTTTCTTGAACATGCATTCTTATGCCTTATAATCATAAGTTTAGGGCAGGTCATAGTTAAAAAGATTTCAGAAAGTTAATAAAATATTTATAAATGTCTTTTGAACTGTCTCAAACTTTTTCGAATACTTTGCAAAACCGTTTACACTATACAATTTCTCTTTCATAATTTTTAAATATTTTAACTACGCATTATGCTTAACAATAAAATACCGATACTATACTCAACAACACGTGCTTTCGGATGGCACTTATACGACATATTGCGTTTATTCTGTAATATATACATATTATATACAGATAACAGTATATGTAAGATAATAATATAAGATAATATAATAATATAATGTAAGAGTAATACTCAAACAATAAGTAATAGAAACTTCAAAGTAAAAACATTTTCTTATTTAATTTTCTTGAAAATTATTCACCTTCTGTACAAGTGTTTGCGATAATTATAAGCTGAAAACGAGATTGTTCATTACTGTTAACCGCACCGAGAGTTATTATTTCATTAGAAAATAGCTGATGCCAATTTTTACATTTTCATCCTATAATGAGAAGGTATTAGATTTGTGTAAAATAAATAATGATAATGTATCATTGGCAATATCATTTCATCAAGGTCAGACAAAAAACCGATTTCTTTTCGCTTAACAAAGCCGAAAATGTACATTTATTTATATCATTTCTTTATAAAATAAGAAAATATTGATGGGCGGCAACATTTTTTTTTTCAGAAAAAATCATTGGCATTATAATTGCAACAGGTTACGAAGCTCATGAAAAGTCATAATGACATTGAGTATAAGGGAAATTATTAGATTTTCGTAAGTGTGTGATGCAAAAATATCTCTAATACACCTAGAGGCAAATTAAGATACATGTATCCGTTGGGTTGTCTCCTGGGGATGTTAGAACATCATCTTGGAGAGCATTAAGTTGGTAAAAAAATCATTGGGATAAACCACTTTGAGGATTGAGACAATTTTTCGATTTTTCCAAGTAAGACTTTTCGCACAATTGTGCTTGTTTACAGTTGTACAATTGCCGTCTGAGCACATGCACAGTCGGATACAAATACTCCCACAAAAATATAGAGTTTTCAGATGAAAATCTTTTATTTTTATTTACCAATTTTACATGTTACATATACTGACGTCAGAAAAAATCAACACGCACAGAGAAATTCGGAATTTAATTTTCTTTCAAGTCATTTTCTGATACAAAATCAATTTGAACTTCAGTTACGTTCGCTATCTTGATCAATGTAAACACTGAAAAACAATTGATAAGCGTGAGTAGAACTGAAAATCACTGATGACTTTGAAAGACGATAACTTGGTCGGTAATAAAAATAGAATGTTTTTGAATCTTTGGAAATCTTACGAAATTCAACGTCGAACGATACGTTGGTAATTTTAAAACTTGAGCGTGTTCAGTGACAAAATTTTTTATTTTTTTACAAATCCTAGAAGGAGTTGAGTATGTATCTTTACTTTTCATGGATGGTTTGTAATCTGCAGCAGCTCTTTCTACAAAACTATTTGCATTAGTATTATTTTCCGCATCAAACGAAATTTTCCTTCTTAAAACTTCATTGAGATAGGCTGAAGTCGAATGAAGGTATTGCATTATACAAAAGTTCAGAAACTGCGTAATCAGTTCTTCTCTATAACCTCAACATATCCGTGTGGATGTCCTCTAAACGCGAAATACCTTTTCCTCCTACTCGCCGTGTCAAGGAGCAGCTAGTGCTCTCGAGAAAAGCTGCGCATGGGGGGCATGATACCGTACCCGGAAATTTTGTTATTTGTTCTTTTAGGACAATGTGTGTTCCCGTGGAAATTGATCTTTTTTCAGAAAGTGAATCTTCTTTTGAGGAACAGATTTTAGGTAATTTAGACGGAAGTGAGCATGTAGGTTATGTATGGTCTTTGGGTCCTCTTTCATTAAATTGAAAGTAGCTTTTCCAACTTCGTATAAAGGATCCTTCATCATGCATGCAATTCGCTCTAATCGAGTGGGAGTACTTCATGTTGTTTATGACCAACGTTTTAAAAAACGAAAGAAACTGGTAGCAAGTCGGCTTTCTGTTATTCACGCCACAATCGCGGATTTGTGAAAAGAACTTCTCAACAGGATCCTGGTTGATAAACGCTGTTTTTAAGTTCTGCAATCCGAGGTATTTCATCCTTTTCCACAGCAGTTTAAATCCTATCAAAGTTGATTTAAAATTCTTCAAGGTGGGAGGTCGCTACACAGAAGTCGTTGTGTCTCTTTTAGTGTACCTCATGCGAGAAATTTCATGATGAGCTTCATCAAAAAAACTAAAAATGAAATCTGGATTCTGTCAAGAGTGTTCGGAACTCACTGAGCTTGTCGTGTTTGACTTTGCCATTAAATGCAGCGGTCAATTTGTTTTCGAAAAGCAAAAATCTTCCCCTAGCCTCTCCTTCCTTAGGAATTCGCAATAGCCCGCAAACAGTTAAACGAAGAAAGCTTACATAGCGGACACTTAAGAAACATAATACGTGGACAGTGCAGCAAAAAATGATCCTTTGGAGTCAAATTATTCGGATATAGAACACTGAGTACAGTCAGGTACTCCGTTATCAAATTTTCGAGTACCTTGTGCATTCCGCGCTGATGACTTTTGACTGACATAATGTCAACAAACTTTTTCAAAAGAATAATTAAATGCCAATGCTTATCACCAACTTTTCTTCGACAATCAGTTCGTGCTGCCGTACACTGTATGTTGCCTCCCATGGTTTGACAACATCAATCCATGGCTCGACTTCAGTCGGAATCAAACTCTGTTGATCTTTAACGGGTTCTGGATTCTTGAAATATGCTATCGAAGCGAGTTAGCCCGACTTTCGCATAGTCCTCTTGGTATTGCTGTATGCCTCCACCAGTTTTCATGTGGCATTTTACCTCCGACGTTCGCGTGGGGTATATAATAGATCTCTGGATCCTCGCCGAATATCACGTGGATTTCCTTAGAGTATTCTACAAAGCTTTCACCCAAGATCCTGAAAATTGACGAACAATAATAAAAGCATGCTATTTTATATGAAAATAAAAGGATATGAAAAATCTTACTTAAATTTCTTGAGCTGAGGTCCAGTACAGGCACGCAATGCTTCCTCTTTTTCGCGGTTTATAATTCTTCTCGTAAGAAGAGACTTCGCGTTATTTTCCAGTCTTCCTTTCTTCTGAAAGAGCTTTAAGATGCTCATGTCATCACCATCCCTTTGTAAGTAATGAAGTAAGTTCTAAGGAAAAACAAAATTTATATTGCATAAATCCTAAACAAATATTTAATTAAATTTGCAGGTATTTCTGGTGCAGGTTCAGCTGGTATACCGATTGGATTCACTGCCAGCTCCTGCTTGTTCTACTTGTTTTTGCTGTTTCAATGAAATTAAGTGTAACTGTTGCTGTTGTTGGTATAATTGCGATTGCTGTTGCTGCTGTAATTAATGTAAATGTGATGTTTCATGCTGCCATGTATAACCACCATTTTCATTGGAGACGCTCCCATATAAAAAATTTTCTACCAGACAGATGCCCTCCTAAACAAAGAAGGTGAACCTTCTACGAAACCCAGAACAATTTTGCAGTCAATAAAGAAAACAAGGTGCATATAAAATGTTTAATTTCCGAGCCAAAAAGACAAGCTTTCTTCAAAGCAGTTGAACTGTCAAACAAGGAGATTAATCTTCTGCCAAAAAACGGTATTTCGACAAATTGCAGAAGTTCTCACCTGAATAACAGTCACACTGACTGTAAGCAAATCCAATTTTATGTCACATATTTTATTTAAAAAAAGTTATTTAAGAAATGATTGAAATAACAGGACATACACTTCACTAAAGCTAGATGCCAATTGAAGCGTCGCGTCACTTGGTATAAGTGGCATGGCAGAGTACTTGAACATGTTTTTAGTAAATAACCAGGATACAATCAACTCAGATTCCAGTAGCATAAACATGACAAACTTGTGAAAAGTACCATGAGACAAGTTATATTATCTCTTAGGCCATGAGACAGATTGTACAACTTGAAATAGAATCGAATTCCTTAAAAAAAGGGCAGCTTGTCTTCTGAGAAGGTTTCAATTATGCTGCGATTTTCGTGTAATAGTACTATGTGAAATAGGTCATCTTTACATAGTAGCGGTCGGTTAATTTCGGAACATATCTGCGGTTTCCGTTGTCATAGACATCAATTTCGTAAACTGTTATTATGTACTTTCACTTAGCGAAGGTTCTTGCTGATTCCAGTTTTTCTTCATTTCGCCGTAATTCCAAATCCTTGTTTAAAAGATTATTTTGTGAGGAGGATCACACAAAGGGATGATCTCCATATCATGCATAATGTATGTGCCATCTAAAGAGAAAAAGCATTTTAAAACAATTATTCGCATAAATTTATAAATGCAAGTCCTTACGGAAAAACGTACGTGCTTGTTTAAACGTCTTCTTCTCTCTTCAGCTTAATGTCTTATTGTCTTGAATCAGTTTTTACAGCAGCCTGATTGCTAGTACCTGCATCACATACTGAGGCAAAAATATTGAAACCATCATCCTTGATGGCCCCAATAACTTCTTTGATGCTATATAGTAGCTTAGCAATGGTGGTTTTTTTTACTACAAAAGCAGGACACTGGGATCTTCTTTCCAGTGTTGACCTAACGTAACATGAACACCAGGGCATGATTAGCAAATTTATCGGTGCGAACGTTTTACCAGACCTCAAATCCAATAATCTCTTCCCCTTCTTAATCGTATTGTAGCCAGGTTCCTAGAAGCAGCTCGTCCGCCGTTAAAATCATGACTTTTTCCTTCTCACTCAAACCTTTCTCAGCCTCTTTAAATCTCCTTCTTGTGCCGTCATAGACGCCAGCATCTAAATGGATTTTCTTCAAAAGTATTTTTAATGACGTAGGACTAGGAAGTGGTAGGAAAGTGCGCATGTACCTATAACACTTCGCAGATCTTTTTAATATTAATAGGCAAATAATTTTCTCCTCCTCCGTATATCTTCTGTCTTGTAAATCTTTGTCAAAATTACGAAGAAACATATGCATGAATTGTTTTTGTACGAAGGACAATTTCTTATAAATATTAGAACATTTCTTCGTAGTTCGACATTCACTTACATCCTTTTCACGAAGCCTAAGATAAATGTAAATCATGAAAACGCAATTAATGTTGTCTATAGATGCATATTACAATTTTAAAAATTGCATTTTTGAAATTGTGTATTCAAAAATATACTTTTCAATTAAAATTAATACAATTTTAAAGACGATATATAATAATAATATTTATCATATCATGTAGTATCAAGTATCACTCAAAATGATTGAATATATTTTTTCACTAAAAAATGTGATTCCTGTTTAAAAAATCACACACTTCCACCGTTCACAATTGCAGAATTTTAAATATTGAGAGTCATTTCGAATGTTCATTTAAGTCGAGATTATTCAATGATTCCATTCCAAAATTTCATTGTACGCAAAAATTAATAAACTGTTTTTCCTTCGTCACACAAACTTATATTTAAAAAAGGAATATCACTTAGTATCTAAAAAATATTTTATTTTAGTATTTACTTGGTAAATTTACTTGAAATAAATTTAAAAATGCATTCAACACATACATTCATTTACTAAGTAAAATTATGTCATTGAATTTTGAGGTTAGAGCTTGCGTCCAACAGCTTTAAATTATATGTATAAATTATCAAATTGTTATATATACAATGTGTAATATAATAATATGTCTATTATCAAATACAAAAAAGAAAGAGTACTTCCTTTAGAAAAGGATAAAGGTGGAACTTTTTTAGACACAAAATAAATACGGCACAACTTGTAAATAATGTATTAAAAATGAACCTTCTAAAATGGCAGAGAAAATCAGGAAAACTTTTTTACAGGACGATAAATTTGTAACATGTTACTGAGGAAACATAACTGTAGAGTTCAATTCTTTTTATCATATTTCTGATAATCATAGTAAGCATCACTATCTGCATTATCACCATCGGAAAATGCTTCACTATCTGTGAAATATAAATCTTCAGGTATTCCGTCATTAGTGTCGTCATCGCTCCCAATAAATTCATGAGCAGCATGTGAAAACATATATCTAGTACTTTGACTCTCATTTTCAGTGTGTCTACAATCAAGATCCTCATCGATAGTTTTTTCTTTTCCTTTTAAAAGCATTAAATTGACGTGTGACAAAAGATCTACTTGAAACGGAGCTTGTATCATCTGTGTTAGAAAGATTGGCGTCTATATTATAAAAACTGTCGGGTGTGTTACTTCTGCGGAACGCCGTATCAGTGTCGTCAATTTTTCTTTTTCCTTTGAGACGCTGTCAAATATTTCAGTGGCCTCTATAATACTTTATACTGGTAATGAGGTAGATTTAGGTACATTTAAATGTTCCCCTGTATTATTTTCTAAAAGATTATGTAGAAACATTTAAAAAAATTTTGTTTACATACATAAAATAATAGATAAAGCGTCAGTGAGACTTATTGGTTAACAAGCTATGCTTATTATAAACCAAGTTTACCCTTAATGGGTAAATATGGGCGCTTCCGTATCCAAGAGATAAATTACAGCCTAATATAATATACTGATGTATGATTGTCCCAAAACTTTCTGTTTGGGTTACAGTACAAAAACAGCTTTCATCTGACTGTTAACAATATCTTTTCAGGTTCTCTTTTGGTATCAAATTAAAGAAAAAGCATCTGACTAATGATACCCCGAAGTTTAAGCAAACAAAGTCAAGAATGTAGAAATAAAATAAAATATTAAGTATTTTTACTAGAATCCATTATCATAACTAGTAATCATTTTCATATTTGTGAATATAACTGAATGGATAAGGAATAAAATTATAGTTAAGAAAAACTGCTGCCTTAGGATTCAATATAGATATTTCGTCCAGTTATACCTTATATAGGGTCGACGGAAATGCTTCATGTTCTTTTTTTAACAAACAATATTACGTCTGATATGTTTTACAAATTATAATCTATGCAGTAACTGGAAAAATCTGGTGCTGTAACTACAGATATAATGTCGCACAATGGAATTGAAAATTCTCTTCAGATGAATTCGTGTTCAAATTTTTTCGGAGTGAAAATTTAATGCACATTGAGTCGGATTAATTATGAACTATTTTGCGTCAATGGAGATTGAAAATTTTTTCAAATTGCTTCAGGACAATTCAAATTTCGTCGGATGCAGAATTCAAATTGACACGAAATAGATCCTTCTAATGGGTCCTTTTTTTAAGAAAAAAGTAGGATAATTGTACATGGGGTCAAGTTGCGCAATGTCGATAGTGAAAGTGAAACGGAAATGCTTTCCATCTCGTATTTGCATTTTTGAGATATATTTCGGCCTACTGAACGCGCTTTACCAAAAGCATACATCCACTAATGTTGTATAGCAAATTTGCTAACAATGTAGTTATTCGTTAAGATAATGTGAAGTAAGATAGGAATCTGATCACTATATTCATGTACGGCATGTCATTAACCCTTAGAAGCATACACATACTGCACGCATGCAAGCGTGATATATATTTAATATTATTTTATCGGAAAATAAGTTAATGTCATAAAAATTTGAGAAAATAAAGGCAACCAATGGGTTTATATCAGTATGCTGTAAAGGGTTAAAGATCTTCCATTTTACTTAAAGAGTTACAGATTATATGACCTACCGTATTCATTTTATCCTCTAGAAAATATAATCGTTTACCCAAGGCTGATTTCGCAGACTGAATTTCGCTTCTTTTCTGGATAGTTGAAAAACGTAACTGTTAATGTTTGAAAAAATATTCACATTCAAAGGAATGTTATTGTAAAAGGTCCGTAAAAGGCCGTTGCATCGGTGTGAGCGGAAAAATGTTTTTCTCACATTTTTTATATGTGTTTAAAAACAGGTTAAAATTTAAAAAGTGGCAGGTGGGCAAGTTTTTTAACGATTTCAAGTTGTTATCAAATATTGCAGGAAATTTATTGAACACCGTGCCTAAAATATATGAAAATGATAATAATATGTACTCACCATTCAGCATTCACTTGCACGTTGTCAAACTGGTGAACTTTTGCGTCGAAGTTGGCAACGTTATGAAAATACACATTTTCATTCGAGCTGCCACGTATTTGCCCGCATCCGAAGACAATGACGAGGCGCGAGCACTATATTGAGTGTAATTAGCGCGTCCTTTTGAATTAATATTTTCCCGTATCCGTATACCATATATACCATCGAGCGGAGCACAATAAAACACGAGTATCGATGAAACGTCCTTTTGAATCAATATGGCGGTTGACCGTTAACATAGTCAATAATTGGCCCATGATCTGCCAGCGCGCGCAACCAAAAACAAGTGAACCAATAGAAAGCCTTAGAGATCCTCTAGGGAGAGTTGAGTCACGTTCCCCCCTCCAATCCTCGCCGTTGTACCGGAACTTGATATTTCACAGCGGCGCGAAAAGTTTGAGAAATGACTTGTAGCGCAATACGTGACAGCACGCGAGCGAGCATCGAGAAATTTTTGTATTTAAGCAAAAGGATTAAAAAATGGAAACTGCGTGATGCAGGCTCATTATTTATTTTTAATTATTTTTCTCAGTTCATTTATATTGAAGCTATGATGTGTGAAGTGTGATGTGCGAGTTTTGTGATTAATGAAGAAGTGAAAAAGAGGTTGTGTATAACCTATGTTATATGTGTACAACCTATTCCACAGAAAAATATTGACAATATTTTTGTGAGATATACGTGTTTTGCAAAAATGGTACATTGCTGTATTTTATACTGCAATAATTCATCTCAAAACGGGTTTATCCTGAAACAAATTCCACGAGATCCCAAACTTCGAGAATTGTGGATTCAGAATATCAATCGAGCAGATTGGGAAGCAACTGACAAATCATGTGCGTGTGAGGTATAAACACTGTTTTATTTGAATTTATTTATTTATTTGAATTCTCTTTAATTCTTTAATTAATTCTTTAATTTAATTCTTTAATTCTCTTTATTTTGCATTAAATCTTTTGTGAAATGAACACTCTATTTGAAAATCGCGGCATTTTTAGAATAGCAGGTTCCGGTACAACGGCACCAATCAGAATTTGAGTACCCCGCGACTCAACTCTCCCTTGAGGATCTCTATTTACCCCGAAAGGCATATGGCTTAATTGTGTAATACAATAATATTAATAAAAGTTTCAACCTAAAGTTGTCATATTCGACATGACTATGATTTATGAATCGTTTCGGGACAAAACACGTTGTTTTTGAAGGGATTTTAGACAACATGTATTTCACCGATTAGTCGACAATTTTTTTTTTTACCAAGTGCTGAGTATATTATACGTTTCAAAGTTGGTGACCAACATAGATATTTCACTTTTTCTTTTTGATTCTGATAAATCTTTTCGTACACTTTCGAAATCCGACAGAAAATTAAAAAACAATAAAATAAAAACGATCAAAATAACGGCGGTCTTTCTGTCAATCTTTAAACTCAATTGTGTCAAAGAGGCCATCGTTTTATTTTTCTTAATTTTTGTTTGAAGTTTGTACTAATATGGTGCATATATTCGATAAGAGATTATTTCGTGCCCGCTTCTTGGATAAGGTAACATTGTTATTATTTGTATGAAGAATAAAAATTCGAATTTGTTTGCAATAACGAGATACGAAAAAAGTAAAACGTGGAAAGTTGTTCTGCTCCAAAACTTATAAAAAACAGTTTTTTATCATTTTTCTTTATCCTGTGCTTATTTCAAAATGTTCGCTAAATTATGAATAAAGTCGAATATAATTGTACTTTTGAAAGCCTTTGCGGCATGGTGCCATACTTGTATCGCACGTTTTTGACCTCGCTTTTTAATATTTTTCACATAGTTTTTAAGAAATTACAAGAACAAAAACCAAGTTAACAGGAACTTTATTTGGAATTGAGAAATCTTAAAAACATTTTGTTTTTTAATGGAATGGATTTTATAAATAAACAAAGTATAAAAATACAGCCTTGTTACACGCTGATTACAATTTTGAAGTCAAAATTCACAATGAGGGATCCAATATGGTGGACAAAAAATAAAAAATAATTTCCCGTGGCTTCTAAATGGGTTTTCCTGAGTTTTTTGGGTTGCTCATTACGAATCTCAAGTCAAAATTCCAAATTTCAAAATGGTGGATCCAATATGGCGGCCAAAAATTGGTCCAGTGGCTCTAAAATGGGTCTATAGGGATTTTTTTGGGTTCCTGATTACGAATTTTGAGTGAAAATTTTTATATGTTCAAAATTCAAAATGGCGGATCTAATATGGCGGACAAAAAGTGTAAAAAAGTCCCCTGGTTTAAAAATTGGTTCGCGGGGTTTTTTGGGACGCTGATTACGAATCTGAAGTGAAAATTCCAAAATTAAAAATGGCGGATAGCCGCTATATTGTATCCGCCATTTTTAATTTTTTAATTTTTGTTTCATATTTGTAATCAGTGACCGAAGATCTCCCAAGGACCCATTTTGAAGCCACTGGAATTTTTTAAAACATTTTTTGTCCATTATTTTGATTTTTGGAATTTTTACTTTAGATTCGTAGTCAGCGACCCACAAGACCCCTGATAACCCCTTTTGAAGCCACGGAACTTTTTTTTACGAGGCGCATGAATATACCCCAAATTACATATTACCTAAGTTTCATTTGACCGAAAATCAAGTTGCCGTACAATCATTTATTATAATTTTTATTTTGTCGAAGTGTCAACTCACATAACCTATTTGTCCTAACTATCAATTATCATAATTTCTAATATATCGAATTCTCATTTGGCAAAATTTTCTTATTTTCAAATTTTTATTCACCATATTATTTATTCATCCTAATTTTAATTTAATCTAATTTCTGTTTTTCCGAATTTGCATTCGACATAAATGTGATTTTTCCTAATTTCCACATAACCTAATATTCATTTGGACGAATTTCTATTTGTCATATTTTACATTTATCCGAATTTAGTCAGAGTGTTTCTTCGGTCACAATGAGATAGAAGCCGTTACTTTGTTAAAACTATTCGTTAATCGTAGATCGAAGTGAACATTATGACTGCCGAGAATGTGAGACCATTGGGAAGGGTTGTCTGGGGTTTATATACACCTTGGACTTTGCAGAAGTCATGTTTCTCCGCTTTCTTGAAAAAGCACGTTTCTCCGCTTTCTTGAAACGGCACGTTCGCTGATACTTATATTTTGCGATGAGTGACTCAGATGACGGATTACATTTCTTAAGCCAGCGGACATCATGATTAGGGACGTTGCTGTGTGTCCTTGTGGTTTCACTTGCTTATCAGCTTCAAATTCTCCATTTTGTTGGAATCAGCAGCGTTTCTTTCAGTTATGCAGGCGGAGTCTTGGTTCTGAGCTAGTGTTTCACTCACTGCGGGCGTTTATATCCAACACAATAGGAAGCTATATTAATGTTTTAATTAGATTATTAGTTATTGGTATTAATTATAGTAATTCTGATGTCACCTCTCTGAAAATTAAGATTTTATAGAGAATGTATTTATTTTCTCAGCCCACCTTAACGAATTCTCTCAATTCGCCACATAAGATAGAAGTTTTGTTTTCCTATGTTTTACTGAAATATGTTGGTTAAACTCGGGATTTAGATAATTATATTGAGGGTCCAATAGTGGTTTTATAGCTTGTTATGCAATTGTATAACAACAACAGTTCGCTTTTAAGTAATGTGCAATGTGAGTGTATTTTTTATCCATATTATGGAATTTGTCATTGATGATAATTTATAAGGGTAGAATTTTGAAATGGTAGGATTTTGGGGAAAGGAAGTCAGTTGGACCATAATACTTGAATTTACTGATATTCTTTCACTGCTATCCAGAGTGGTCTTGTGGTGAATTATTGAGGTTAACATGGATGTTGCCAGGTTCTTATCGTGCTGTAGGCGTTCCCTGGCCGGTGAGATCTTATAACAAAAGGATTAAATTTTGTGTGAGGAGCAGCCACGATGAGATGGTGCCATCATCATACGAAGTTAGATGTGTAGTGCTCCTTTGCTTAGCTTTGGAGATTCTTCTTCCGGTGGAAACAGCCTTAAGGATTCCAATTACTAGGATGATGCAGCATGATGCTATGCCAACATCTTGTTCCGGTTCCATATATTTGTTTCTTCACATGTAGCGAAGATTTTCACTGGAAAAGTTTTGGATTTTTATTTTTCCGTCCTCCCTCCTTAGAATGGTTCATCGTCCTCGACGAAAATGTTCTCGTTTTGATAGACATCGAAACAAAGGTACAACCTGTGTAGTGTAGACCCCTCGTCACTTGAATAGCTGAACGAGTGATCACACTTCTATTTTCTTGAGCACTTTGCAACTGATTGTAGGGATTAGGAAAATAGGAAATTTCATCAATCTTGCTTAATTACATGTAATTTTGCCACAGCCAAGAATCTAATTAACAGAATTTGTTATTGCTGTCTAATTTTGATGTTTCGTGTAATTCGGAATTGTTTACTACTCTATCATGTATACAAAGTTACTAAAATTTGATAAGTTGAGGTAATTGATTCCATTTATTTTGCAATTAAAATGTGACTTTTTCTAAAATTGGTCGAAATTTAATGTGAGCACATTTAATTTCAGATAATAGCTAATGTTTATTCAGCGTAATTGAACTTTTGACTTAAAAGACAATTATCTTTTCGGTTAACTGGTAGAAGATATCATGTTTTTAATTTTTAACACTGCTAAAATCTGATCGAAATTTAATATACATGGGAGTGAAGTCATTTGCATATACCGTGAATTAATTTTAATATGCCATCATGTTGTAAAATTAATATACATGTATATTAAAATTGAAAAAATTTTTAACAGTGTAGAATAAATTTATTATTTTTTTATCAGGAATATATTTCTCTAAAGTAATGATCCCCTATTGAAACAGACACATGTTTTTCATTAATTCAAAGAAACGAATTCCTTAAATGTATTATTTTAACAAAATAAACTTTTCAAACCTTCAAGTAAATTAATTTCTTTTAACTCAAAAGGTCCAGCTTGATGCATTTTTTTTTTATTAAATGAGCTCGTCCCCCCGAATCAAATAGTGCGCCTTTGAATCAATCAATTCGTCGGAAGAATCTTTTTATTAAAAATTTTTAGTAAAGAATGTTTTAAATTTTAGCAGTTTTAGAAATGCATAGATTTGGAATATGTTGGAAAATGTAATACTCTAAATTGACCGGTTCAGAGTCACTCAGTCAATTTTCCTTCAGTTATTCTTATATCAAAGAGATAAGTGTCTAGTACAAAAGATATGTGATTCAGGTAAAATATTTATACATACATATACATACATGTACATATATACATATACATACATGTGCATATATACATATACATACATACATGTACAGATAGATTGATTGATTTATTTTGTCCTAGGAATTCCTATAAGGACACATACTGTATACATAATTATTGTACACAACTTGCATAACTCTGCATTATTACAAACTTACAGACTAAAGATTAAGGTGTTACACAACAATATTCATCACACTACAAGATACAAAATAATAATTCCATTTATGACAGTATGTTATTTCACATATCCCAATGAGACGCAACAGCATTACTATATCTCACTTACACTCTATAAATTCATAAAAATGTTTACTCTTCCATCTTCAACAGATACGCAAAAACCTTGTTTTTAAACAGAGAAACCGTCTCACTTTCCACCATAGTGGCTGGAAAACAATTCCAGAGCGTTTTCGCCGTTACAATAAAGGACCTTTGGTATGAAGCCATTCTACTGTGTGGAACTCTAAGTCGTTCAGGGTTTCTGACTTCTCTATCAGTGACAGCCACCCTTTCTACAAATTGGTCATACAAGCACTCTAGAGGACGCGATTTTAACATACCATAAGTAATAACGCTTATAAAATATTTTCTTCTACTAGCAACACTCAACCATCCAAGCCTTTTACGGTACCGTGTTATAGGCTCATCATACTTTACATTAAATATAAATCTTATACACGAGTTTGACAATTTGGTCAATTCCCGATTAAGCTCTTCAGTTAAGTCATTGTAAACCGAACAACAATAATCGCAGTAAGGTATTACGAAGGAGGAGACCAACTTAGCTCTAAGATCAGTAGACAGAGAATTTTTGTTGAATTGTAGCTGTTTCAAGGTAGCATAAACTCGTCTAGAAATGTTACCGTCTTCTTTATCCAAGCCAATCTGGGAGTAAGGATTAATCCCAAGTTTTTAGCATTGTCGAAGAAAGAAATAATGGTATCCAGAAGCTTAACCGGGAGAAGAGAGGCCATGTCCAGACTATTTATATATTTAGAACTTTCACATATTAGCGCTTTAGTCTTGCTTGCATTAATTTTTAGCTTGTTAATTTCTGACCATTCATATATCGCCCTTACATCACAATTAATTAGATCAATAGCATCATTGATTTTATCTGGACTACACTGGATGTATATTTGCAGATCATCCACAAAAAGCATATGAAGTGAGTACTTGATAACAGATCCAATATCATTGGTGAAGAGTAAAAATAGCAAGGGCCCATGCACAGACCCCTGTGGAACGCCAGTGCCAAATGCTCCTCACTCCGATCTTTCTCCGCTTAATGCAACGACTGACTCTCCCCACTCCGATCTTTCTGCGCTTAATCCAACGACTGACTTTTGACGACTCGAAATATATTATGACAACCACTTAAGTACTGAAGCCGAGAATCCATAACTCTGAAGTTTAAATGAAAGGAGCATATGTGGGACAATATCAAATGCTTCACTAAAATCAAATAGGACCATAATTGTCACCATTCGGTTATCAATGCTTCTTCGAATGTCATCAGTAACCCTGAGCAATAGCGTCTGCGTACTGAAACCATGTCTATAACATGACTGATAAGCACTCAAGCAGTTATTAGATTCAATGTATTCAATCATCTGATCATAAACAGTTCTTTCTAATGCGTTTGAGAGGCAACATAGGATTGCTATAGGATGATAATCTCCAGCATGTATAGGAGCCTTAATCTTGTTAATAGGCTTTATGAGAAGCTTCTTCCACTCATCAGGAAAAACGGAGGTTTGTAACGATGAGTTAAATAAACTGAGTATGTGTGACAAAAGAACTGGTAAGGTCTTTACAACAAAGCTTATAGACTGACCATCGACCTCTCGACTAATGAGTGTAAGAGTTCGTGTATTATGAAAGGCTCTGTAGGTATAGTTCGAATGGTTGCAGAAGATATAAAATAACGATATTAATACACAATTGTATGATCTGAGTTGCGTGTAGCTAAAAACGCAGATTTAAAAATGCAATTAGAAATATGCTGCAACTAGTTATTGGTTTGATGCATTGAAGTTCGCTACTAGATCAGAGATGTTTCAAATGGCCAGAATTGCCTTTTTGAATTAGTTGAGCAATTAAGATATCGAAAAAGGTGAAGATTTGAAATTAAATTTTTAATTCTTAAATCATATTTTAGATGAAAATTCCACTCGGTTGTGGTTTATTTGCGCAATTTCAATTTTAAACAGAATTGTTATTTTAAAAGGTTGTTAGTTCACGGAAACACGATTGTTGGACGTTGATCTTTGATAACGTTGTTTTAAACCCTTCATTTGTACAATCCTGCTACAAGGAGTACATACAAGGTTATATTCCGGGTATTTTGTAGGATTATCAACGATGGCAGAGCTTGCGAGTACGCGAAGTATACCAACGCCTATCATGCACTTTGAACTTTGTCTTGCCCCGAAGGTGACCGTGCAACGTATCTAAGAAGGACTTATACTCTCGAGTGCCGATGAAGTAGCTATCTTAAAACTACACTGAAGATAAATTGTTAATAAAAACACTGCATTTAAACGAATGTGACCATCCCACCGCTGCCACCAAATCAGCTGTCACGTCCCGAGCAAAGGCGAGGGTAGGTTGGAAATAGGGTAGGTAAGGGAAGTTAAATGGGCTGATTAAGTCAGGTTGGTAAGGCCTGACAATTTTTAATTTTGTGGGATCGTTTGCACTTCATCATTCCTAGGTGATCGCGTGAATTCAGAATAACAGTGATTTGAGATATTAATTATTTATTAAGACATGAGAGTGAAAGGAATTACAGTTAATTGATATGTAAAAACTTACGCTACCTTCCAGTTCGAAAGAGGAAGAGAAGATTTGAATGTCGATGATATCCCCGATACGTTGTAGAATATCGACGGAATTCTACCGAGTGTTTCAATTGATTTCTACGAGTAATTCGAAATCAATTTATACGACGACGATTACGAGGTAAAAAACACGCGACTTAGTCAAAGCGGTTCGTAAATTGATGTGAAGAGTATAACTGCTTGAAGGATAAAGACAACCACCAGGGGAGAGTCTGGGGTTTATATAGGGAAAGACTTTTTCAAAAGTCACGTTCAATTCGCTAAAGTTACGAACGACACGTACAACTCACTAAAGTTACGAACGAAACATACTTGCTCATCCATCATCTCATCTGATGATTCTGGTTGACTTAGTGCTCTCTTTTACTGTTTAATTGATGTACTAATTATCGATAGATAATTTGGTTATTCTTCTCATTCCCTTTCATGACCAGCTTCTTATTTCTAAGTTTCAGATGCAAACACGAGCTATACGTGTTTGTAACTAATATTGTTGCATTACCATTTGCGTATTTATCTGGTTATAATTAATTTATATATTATGATAATACATAATTAAATTATCCTTTACTAGGAGGGTATACCATGTAGTTCTACGTTAATTTAATTACCTGAGCATTTCTGTATGATCAATAGTCAGATAGGTCAGTATGCTCATGGTATTACCCCGCTAATTAGCTCGCGCCTACTTCCTTATCGATCGTCGCTCATTTATCACTGGTCATGTGCGGTGTAGAATTTGCCGCTGACCACGTAAGTCATTACCTACTGTGACACGATTACCATTTGGTATTGCGACAAAATTTAAAATAATTTGGGAATGTAACATCCCTATGTAACGTGTTGACGCAGGATAAAATAAATACCGAGTTATCATCAATTATAGGAATCTCAACGAAAAAGCCAGAATGGATGCAAAAACGGCCTTCTCTACACCTCAAGGTCATTTTGAGTACCCCCGAATGCCAATGGGCATCAAAAATGCCCCGGAAACCTTTCAACGTCCAATGGATGAAGTATTGAAAGGAATGTGTGACACAGTGGCATTCATATATCTTGACGACGTAGTGCTGTTTTCGAAAATGCTTAAGGGACACCACACGAAGGCGAAGCCCCTTTTCACGCGCTTATGGCAAGCAAACCTGAATTAGCAGCCAGATAAATGTGACATCTTTCGAAAAGAAGTGACATATCTAGGGCACATAATTGGACGGAATGGAGTCAAACCGTACCCACCCAAGATAAGAGCAATAAATAAATATAAGGATATTAGCAGTAGGTTATTAGGACAGACTACTAGGATATTCTGGCGATTCATTCAAGACTACGCCAAGTTAGCCAAGAAAAATATTGAATGGAGATAAGAAAAAGAGCATCAGCAAAGTTTCGATAAAATCTGAAATTACTTTTGTCGAGAGACTATTCTTCAATATCCTGATTTTAAAGAAGAATTCAAACTCACAACAGATGCCTCAGAGTACGCTGCGGGAGCCATCCTATTACAAAAAAAGGAGGGGATGGACATTCCTATCACCTATTACTCAAAGGCAATGAGCGCTTGTGAAATGAGCTACGATAAGGAGGAAAAGGAGTGCCTTTTGGTACTATATGGAAGACAAAATTTCCGGCCCTACCTTTACAGAAGGAATTTCATATTAGCGTGCGATCGTCAGCCAGTACTTTGGATGCTCTATGTTGAAGACACCGGCGCCATACTTCTTAAGTGGAGAATGAAATTGAAAAACTACGATATCATCTTCGAATACAAGAAAGGAAAATTAAATCGCTCGATCGAGGCCCTGTCTCAAAATCCGGTGCTCGATGAGCAATCATTTTAGGTAATAACCATGTTAGGTATGTCGCAATCAGATGAAGATCGCAAAACTTCAATACTAAATGCTCCTCAGAAAAATGTAAGCCTTTCGGCCAACGATGATGTACGTCGAGCCAACCCCACTCGATTATTGCCTATACACACGTGTTCCTCAACAGTTAAGGGGAAAAAGAAAGAATCCAGTCCGAGCAAAACACCCCCACCGCACAAAAGGACTCACAACCCCTGGCCGCAGCTCCGAAAAAGCCGACCTTCGTGAGTTCTAGCCAATTCAAACCTAGTAAAACGAAACCGGCTACTTTGTCCAAGCCACCTACGAACCCAACTACCAAGAAACCAGACAAAAGTACAAACCCCCCGGCAGGACATCAGCCGAATCTGAGAAAGAAGGCAAGACCATTTCTTAATCTGGACGACAGATTCCGACCTTCAAGCGGTTTTAAGGCATCTGGCACGGACGAAAGAACAATTGCATCTAAGCAACGAAATCGCAACCTTAGACTCAAAATCACAAAAACCCCCGCGTTTACCCCCAAAGGCTCCATGGATGCCTCCCTTACGCGATTCCTATGTTGATGTATACATCGCATCGACCGGGCAAGCATTTATGATTCGAAAGGCAACTCCCGAGCTGGAATCAGCATATGGTTTGGCAAAAACCATCCCCCAAACGTCTCGAAAGCAGTTACAGGACGCCAAACATTGCGGCAGAAATTAAATCGGCCACGATAACCGCTAAGAGGGTCACAGGCGCAGAAATCCAACAGCTCAGGTTAATACAGATTCCAAGTTTCTTATCGACAGCAAGACCGTCTGGATGCTTAAATGGGGACACAACGGCTGGGAAACTGCAGCACGGAAGCCCGTTGTCAACAAAGCCGAATCCTTAGAATTAAAATCCGCTTTAGAAGCCTTGCAGGTGACATGGAATTATGTTCCTGGAGACCAAGGGATAGAAGGAAATGAAGAAGTGGATAAACTGGCAAAAGAGGATACAGAGCAAGATTCCGTACAAGAAACCAGCACCTTCCAAACAGAAACATTAGGTTTTCATCATAAGGAATGTACACCTCCGCAACAAGACATAGTTGATATCAACTTACCTACGGTGGACAGCAAAGATAGCGATGTCGAGAAGATTCGCGGACTTAATAATCCGAAGGATTTAGAATAATCATTAAACAAGCTTAATGAATCTCTTGCAGAGCACCAATCCTGGTTCTAGGATAATAGAGGTATTGATTCCGTTAATCGGATTCCTTGTAATCTTGTTTCTGAAACTGTGAAAATGATGAAGAACTTTTGGAAGAATTGAAAAAGTAACATCCCTGCGGATAATTTGAAGATGACGAATTCACGCTCAAAGTGAACAGCTTCAGCAGACAGCGAACCTACTAATACGATCGCCAAGCTCCTGGTGGCTATCGAGCGTCTTGATCTACGAGACCTCTGGGAAAGCCGACATCAGAAGCCACAAGTTCTGGTCACTCCTAACGGTCGATGCAAGACGTATTCTATCGTTGTAAAAACGAGACATTTCGATAAACTTGACTGGAAGGACGTGACTGCTGGACTAATGAAACTTCGCCTCGCTCTAGAAAAAGACGAACAGAAAACATGTCGTATGGCTAATTTAGGAGACTTGCTTGGTTCGCGTTACAAGATAAAATGCGCGACACCTGGGCACCTATTCTCCGGGGTGGTAATATCCAGATCACCCTTTGACATGGTAGAACTGATGTGCCCCCATAGTACATAAGACAAGAAATTATGAAGGAATGTCAGAAGAATCTAATGGGAGGACACAAGGGCGTGACAAAGACTAATAGGCACCTCCAAGACCGATTCACGTAGCCCGGCCTGCGGGACCAATTAAACAACTACATAAGAAATTATCGTAGCTGTCTGTAGAATAAACTCTTGCGAGCCCGTATAGACGAGCCAATGGTGATTACCGATTTACCATTTGGCGTATTTGACAAAGTGTCAATTGACACTGTAGGAAAACACCCTACAACCCCGAATGGAAAACAGCATATGGTAACACTGCAAAAAAACTTCAGCAAGTATTGCATAGCGGTACCCATTCCAGACGTTAAAACTACCACTATCGTACATGCCGTTGCTACTTACCTCTTCTCTCAGTACGGTGCCCAAAAGTGCATCCTGAGTGATCGAGGAGGAGCCTTTGTAAGTAGAATTATGCGGAAAATGGGACAAATTTTTGACGTAAAACAATTAACGGTTTCCGGGTATCGTCCTCAAACGAATGGATCCCTGGAGAGAAGCCATATAGTCTTAACAGATTATGTAAAATATTACGCTACTCCCTAAGAATTAGTTTTCAGGAGAACCGCACGGGTACCTACCTCGTTTCCGGCTGAAGTCCACCTGGCAACCTGTGACATCTATTTGCATGACCTAATCGTCCGATTAAACGAGATTCAGAAAATAGCGGCAAAGAATCTAATTGATGAAATGAAAATATCAAAGAAATTCTATGATCGAAAGGCTAGGACGCTAAACGCGAAAGTGAATGATGTGGTGAAAGATTTACGCAATGGAAACTACGATTCGCGAAGTCATGGTCCATACCAGGTCATAGGACCAACCGATAATCATCATGTAATTCTAGAAAGTGAAGATGGATCGCGATTTATAAAACATTCCGACAAGCTTAAAGTAGTTAAGATTGAAGCCGGTTAAAAAAATAAAAACAAAGTATTATTTTCCTTTATGTACATAAAGCAACTGTGTAATTATGATTAGGAATCTACAAGAAATTAAGCCAACCTTAGCGTATTCTGTGAAACAAGGTAAACACAGGAATTAAAAATAAAGCTAGAAATAAAAAGAAAAATTGAATATATATTGAATTCGAATAAATTCAATAAAGTCTGGCACCACCCAAGAATTATCTTGTTCCAAATTAATTCCAGGGTGGTGAACTGCTTAAATGTTTCTTTTGCTCTCTCTCCAATTTTCCCTAATTTATTCAGGGGGTAATAAAAATCTCTACAAAATAACTACTATAGTTATCTCGTAGAACCCTATATCGCGGATATACAGAATCATTGATTCCGAAATGATTCTGGGGTCAGGATTGAAATCTTGGCGATCGTTACCCTTAAATGAATCCTATACTATAATCAAGTGTAATTTAATTAAAGGTATAAATGACTGCATTAACATCTTCGAATTTTACTAATTGACTAGGAAACATTATGTTGCTAAAAATAGTTTGAAGGACGTTTGAATCGAGATGGAAGAACTGGAACGTAGGACCGAAAACCTTCATCCACAAAACCTACCGACGAACATCAGACAACGAACAGCATCTCCGATGCTAGGATTTCTGGAAGGAATAATCAGACCTGTTACAGGACTCGCCACCTATGATGATGAGCAACTTTTAGACGCAAAAATGAGCGAGGTAAATGATGCGCAAAAGAGTTTATCTCACCTCATTGGGCAAAAAACCTATTTCTTGAGAGCTGATCTCGAGCAAATACATCGAAGAGAAGAAAATCAAGAACGACAGCTTAATCAGTTTAAGCTTCGTTTAATCAATACTGCAGTGATGTTCAATAAAATTAAAGAATATATGTCACAAATAAACTACACAAACACATTTCATCAAATGTTAAGAATGATGGGAGCCGGATTGGATAAATACACAAGATCAGCGGATCAATTCCTAGATGTCATACACGACGCTAGAAGAGGACATCTACACGCCTCTCTGTTAACCACCGACCAACTGGAGGTTGCGTATCCAGATGTACAGAACCATGCTCCCAAACTCATGTTTCCTACTCGAGGAACAAAAGTCAGTATCGAGGAATTGGCACAATTATCAAAATTAACGATCATGGTGTGGAATGGATCTTTAAGCTTCGTACTGAATATACCACTTCTTGACAAAACAGATTATCAACTCTACCATATTCATTCAATATCCGTACCTCAAGAAATATTTGTAACCAACTATGGCCAGGCTTATATCAATTCTAACTCTAGATATATTTCCGGAGATGAATATCAAATAACTTACATCCTAATGACAGAAGATCAATTCTTGGAATGTAAGTACCTTCAGCAATATCATCTTTGCAAGGGAGATCTTATCATCCACGAGACGCCGTCCAGTAAAACTTGCGAAAGTGAGATACTGCTTCACACAACACAGAATTAATCTGCCCAATGAAACCTTTAAGAAAAAATAACAAAAATCACGTATCGTTGGACACAATAACCAGAAGATTAACAACACGGATTTAGTGGTTATGAGATCATCAAAAGAAGACGTTACCTATCGACAAAATTACACAAATGAAGAATCCTTATGGGAAATCGAGATGAAATTAGAAGAATTTAGTGATCGCAAGGCATTCCGCTAAAAAAATTTAACCCTTACTCGTGGGTCATATATTGGATTAGGCTTATTAACTATCCTGGGATTAATAACCTCTTTTTTTCACCCTCAAACCTCAATAGTAATATTAGCCTGTGTCGCTTATATTAGGAAGAAGCGATCTAGGAGGTCCAGTATTAGTGACATCAAACGAATTACTCAACATTTCGAAGAAGCTGACCTCCGACAACACCATGAAGATGAGTTAGAATTATGAAAAATAGCTCCGAGAGCCAATCAGATTCCAATCAGATCCTCTCCAAGGAAATTATCCAGTGGGCTCCTGAAAGAGCAGCCAATACATCAAAAGTATCCTGGATGCCCCTGTCCAAGGTACAACTACCGGTGCAAACGCTTCAACGCATGTGAAGTGATGAGTGATTGTGAGTGATCCCTATAAACACAAAAGAAAAAAGAGAAGATCTCTAAATGTTGAAATGCAAAAAGTTCAGAATTTCAAACACGGAAGCGTAACATTGGAAAAAATAAAAAATTTAACAAAATGTACAATATTCTCTATGATGTTTTCAAACGACTACAGAGAAGCAACTAGGATTGAATGTAAATTACATTACTTTTTGACATACTGACTAAGGCGCTTGTGTGAATGGAGAACTTAAAAATCAATACTTAGCACGTAAATGTCTGAAAAGCGTCTAAACTAAAATTTCTAGGGTGGGGTTGTTACGAACCATCCTGTTGCGTAATTAAATTTTGTATTTAACTGTATAATGAACTCTTCAGGAAAATATACGCAACGTAAGCATTATTAAACATAACGCAGCATGAACATTTTTTCACCCATGCCAATAAGTTAGAGTAAGATAGAAAGACATGAGAGCCAGAGAGAAGGAAAGAGAGAAACGACAATACGAATCATTGCAAGGAGAGTACTCACACAGACACCGTTTGATGCCTGTACCTATGCACTACTTCACCTAACGATTCGATCGCGGTGCGAGTGCATTTCCTTATCTCCCAACGCCCTTCCTATGTAGACAAACGATTTATTTTGACAGCTGATCTGACCTATAATAATTCACCCTTAATAATAATATTTAAATCACCGTGGCCTGATTCATAATTTCTTACTATTACGAAATATTTTCAATGTTATTACCTGAAGATAATGGACAGTTATAAACTACTGAAATAAATAAAATAAATTGGTAACAATTAATAATCAATAGTCAATGAAATTCGAATTATAATTTAAAAAATAATTAATTAAAGGAATCAAAGTTGTCTCTAACAAGTAAGTCACGTTATGACAGTCAGCATTCTTCTAGAAGACAGCGATTCCCAATTTAGCTTCCTTTCATGGTTCCTTTCCAAATTACCGCTTGATAACGATCATCTGATCAAAATTAGTAATGCTAGCAAAAATGCCCTGCCTCATCTATGCATTCGTACCTTCGAGTCGGTAACACTCAAAATTCACACGGTTTATCTTGACCGTCTTCACTCGACGCGTAACTGAGCTGGGCTGCGACGTCACTAATAATTAAAGTTAGTCATTGGCCATGAACGACATTTTCAAATGGTACCACCGACCCGACCCCTTCTTTTTAATTGAATATCAACGGACGTCGCCCTTGAAACGGCACCAACGGAGCCACGTTTCTACCGAATTCGGACGAACCGGGATGACGTTGAATGATGGCATCCTCGGACCTAATTGAACAAATTTAATTGACTCACGCAGAGAGATCTACGAACGGACGTAAAAAACTTTCGGGTCTTTACTCGACAAAAGACAGAACGCGAATTTAAGTGATATAACGACGTACAGACGTGTAGCCATTTAAATTCGGAACCAGCAGTGATCGTTTCCTACCGTGAAGGATGTGCCGATTCTGCAAATCAGCTTAGTGCACTCAGAATATAAACGGCGAATTGGACCAAGCGGAGTTCTCTAAGAAGTGCGACGGTCCAGGAAAGGTATGAACCTGACAAGTCACATTCTACCCCAAAAACGAGAAATCTAATCCTTGTTTGCTCCTTCCTTCTCTCTCGCGAATGAAGTGTGGCGGTAACTATAAATTAGGGTAAGTCGAATATGAAATCACTTTACTTTTCTTGATTCCTTTGAAATTTTACCATCTGTTTTCTATTTCATTTTCCTTCAAGTTGAATAGATTAAAATGAAAAGTAGAGACAGTGCATCAGTTATTCAAAGAATAACCCTCTTCATCATCAAGATTCAACGGTAACAGGGCAGCCGAAAAAGAAAACATCTTGAATTAATAAGATGGTAATCACGATCCTACAAAAGTAAACAAATTAATCAAATTAATTTGGGAGCTTAAACCTCCGGTACATTATACTACTTGGAGCTCTTTCATATGTTCTTAATATTACAAATTATTATCTCGTACGTTAAAGTGGCAGAACAATAAGACTTTAAGTGTCAAGTAATAAAGTTTTAGGGTGTAGGTCTCTAGGCAGGAAAGCGTAATAATAACAGGAAAGAAGAGCGGATTAGTGGCCAGAAGCCACGCAGGTGCATCCTTATAGTGAACTTGCATTTTTATCACTTCAACATTACTTTGACAAGATTCTGGAAAACATTTGAGAAAGCTGTAAAATGGCTCCACAGCAAAACCAAAAATAGGCATATTTTTATTTTGCCCAGGCTGTGCGAATTTCCACTCGCACGTGAAAATTCAAACAGTCGCTTACTTTACACTACTGTTTTGTTGACTAGCTATAATCGACATAAGTAAATAATTAAGTCTTTTGATGATCCCAGAGTATTAATTTTCATCAACTGAAGTACTATTGAGATTAAGATACAAAAATGGCGGAAATGTCGGAAGCTGAAATATCTCAGTCAATAAACCCACGCTCCCAGGCTTCGCGAACACGCCCACCTAAGAAGAAGGCGTTACTAACCCTACAACTTCTAATAGCACCACCATCTATGGTGCGTTAGCGGTAAACCGGCTCCCCTTCCAAGGCGAAATAAAGCTTTAGAATCAATAGTGAACAATTTGAACACCAAATCTTCCGTAGATAAGAAAATGAGTGTGGAGAGTTTTTTGGCGAAAATTCAAAAGGGGAAGGAAGTCTGCTACTTCACTGATGGTAAAATTTTAACAGCAATGCCTTTTCTGCAGACCCAAGTTCTTAGTAATCAACCGAACATAACCTCCCGGCCGGAATATTTGAACTTTAATCAATTATAATCAATCGCAGCTATCGACGAAGTATCGGATGTAGGTGAATATCATCACGATAAAAATTAATTGGAAAATTTACAGGGGCGTGGTCTCTTAGAAACTGTCACCCCAGGAGTTAAAAGGTTGGAACTTAACGACTTTCAAAACAAAATTTACGTTGGACGACCAAGTAGGTATGGTCGATAATACAGAATATCATCAAACTCAAAAAATTCAGCTAGATCAAACACCTATAGAGAGAAAACCCGCATAGCCGTATATTGAAGACGAGATAGGCAGGTGTCTGATACGTTCCTTGGTAGACACTGGATCGTTAAATACCTTCATGGGATCAAACGGACTGAGAAGCGTAAATCTGGGAAATAAAGAAAAAACTGTCAAAAAGGGGGACCATCATGATGGCGAACGGTACCATAGAAACCGACATAAGCGTGGCCTTATTCCCCATGAGTTCGGGAGGTGTAACTCGCGAAATATTAGTTCGAATAGTTCCAGAGTTGGTGGATCTATGCGTATTAGGGATGTACATTGCGGAGAGATTCGGAATCATAATTCATGGGAGTGATAGAAAAATCTGGATGGTTGATAAGCCGCTTATACGATTTTCATTCGGGGTATCGGAGGAAGGCAAGTCGGATACCTGGAAAGGAATTGCCACATTGTTGGAAGGGGAGAGGGATACACTCGATGAATTTCTTAAGCGAGTGATCCCCCCCACGTCCGAATATATTACCTGCGGCTCAGTTTGTCGAGCACGTGACCGACACGCAGGATGATTTTTCGATATGACAACAAAATTATCGCATGTCGCCTAAGGAGCGAAAAGTACTTTTGGCGGAAGCTAAGAAGCTTGAAGGAAATAGGTTATAATGGGGCCCATGAACGTGATGCTTGGTTAGGCTGTGAAACATGAGGATGGAATCCGGCGAATTACGCTTGAAAAATGCTGGGGTTGCGGACGATAAAAGACTAAAAAACAGCAAGATGAACATTTAAATTGTTGCAATTCGAATACTAGGTTAAAATTGCCGTTAAAAGGTCACGGAGTGATTGCAATAGTTTTTTTTTGCAGCGTTAAAAATTTAAAAAAATCTAATACCTGTCATTAGCATTGGCTGCAGGCGTCATTTAATTAGTTTCTCGTCTGACATTTACGATAATGGATCGTTTAACCACCGAAAAACGCATTAAAATGGTTAAAACCTATTACAAAAGCAGTGATTCTAGCGTGACCACTTTTCGCGCTTTAAGGGGAGATTATGGTATTCGTAATCGCCCTACTGCGCGAAAAATCGGTGAGATAGTAAAAAAATTTGAAGCTACTAGGAGAATCATGGATGTGCGAAGGCCTGTCCATCATCGTAATGCACGCTCTATGGAAAATATCGCAGCTATAAGTGAAAGTGTGGCTCAAGACCCGAATCACATCTCCATCCGTATAAAGTCCAGCTGGCGCAACAATTGAAGCCTGCTGACCATTCATAACGCATTATGGTCTGGAGGCGTCATCGGGCCGTATTTTTTTCGAAAACGATGCTGGAAGAACGGTTAACGTCAATTCAGGACGCTATGGTCGTATGAAAACTGACTTATTTTGGCCTGCAATTGAATATTTTGAATTGTACAATATGTGGTTTCAACAAGATGGCGCCACAAGCCACACAACATGACCGATTTCGGCTTTATTGCACGAGAAGTTTCCAGGACGCGTAATTTCACGTTTTGGCGACGTCGATTGGCCCCCGAGATCATGTGATCTGACGCCGTTGGACTTTTTATGTGACGCTACGTAAAAGACCGTATTTATGTGAATAATCCTCAAACTTTAGAGCACTTAAAAACTAACATTCGTCAAGTTATTGCTGAGATGCCGCCCGAAATGTGCAAAAAATGTTGTCGAAAATTACCCCAAAAGGATCAATTGTTTCAAAAAATCCTGAGGCAGTCATTTACATGATATAGTGTTTAACACATAATTTCAAGTTGGAAACTTTATATTAACAAAAAATTTCGTTTTATATGTGTTTTATGAAGGGTTAGTTTTGAAACTACGAAATGGATAACACTGTAATTTCGAATGGGTGCTAGCGCCGTACAGTGGAAACCTCAAGAGACAACGGTGCAACTGTCAATGACGTTAGGACGTAGTCAACACTTCAGTGCCAGTAAAAATAAAGGTGATTGACGCTTTCGCTCGTGGTGCGACTCGTGGTGATCCGATTTGTGCAGAAATGTAACCAGAAATATTACATCTACACGGGACTCTTCGTGTTTGTGGAATGAATGTTAAAACGGATTTTAAACACTTCAGTGCCGGGCAAAACGTGCTCGAAGCTTTTACTCGTAGTGCGGCTAATGCTCCCAAGCTACGACGTGATCTCCGTGTCAGGCGCTGAATGGTAACAGGGTTAATAAATCCTTGAACATCCCGGCCTGCCCCCCTCAATAGGGGCGGACAGACTGGGGTCTCACAGAAGGTGCCTCAACGGGGACTTTGGGACACCAGGTCGAATCCCATAGTATGTAGACCTGCGCCCTAAAATCGGGGCTCTCTAGGGTGCGTTTCTAATTTCCCTAGCTTCGTGGGACAATTGAATGAAACACGAAAATGAATTAGCTTTTTAATGGCTGAGACGGGATTCCCCATGATGTATATTGATCTGCACCACAGAAAAGGCGCATAGCCGTCAAGGGTATGGATGCGATCTTGGTGCCTAAGTTATGCTCCAGAGATCTCAGTGTTATCAAGGTGAGACTCAGGGGTAGTAGCGGAGGAGGCCTAGAGGTGTTTATTGCCTCGGCTTATTTCCCGGGCGATGCCGAGGACCCCCACCTCTCGGAGAGGTAGAGGCTCTAATTAGGCACTGTCAAGAGAACATGATTCCTCTGCTGTTGGGCTGTGGTCCAAATTCTCACCACACGGTGTGTGGAAGCTCAAACAGACATGAGAGAGGGAGAGATTTAATTGAATAAATAGCAGGCACAGAGCTGGAGATCCTGCATCGGGGTGATAGTCTCACAAATTCAGACTCAAAACAGGAGTGAGGTTCTCGATGTGACTCTATGTTCGAGTGTACTGAGGAGCAGGGCAGTGGACTGGAGAGTCTCCGATGAGGAGTCTCTCTCAGACCACAAATATATCGTGTTTCGATTAAACCTAGGAAAACTGATGGTTTCCAAGACCAGAAACCTCAGAAATACACTTTGGGACTCATAAAAAAGAGGAACTTAAATGGAGGCTTGCGGAATTCCCCAGAAGCTATGGTACCATTGCTGAGTTGGAGCACGCCGCGGATTTTCCGCGAAGGGCTCTGACTACATCATATGAAAACAAATGCCCTAAAAGCACAATAAAACTAGGAAGGGAGCAGAATGGCAGATTACCCACCTGGAGAAACTCCGTAAAAAGACAAGAATGTTGTGCCATAGGGCAAATAGAACTAAATTGCCTTCAGACTCGGACATCTATAAGACGGACCAGTATGAATACAGTAATAGTATAGGAAAGTATAAACAGGAGGATTGAAGGGGCTTCTGCGAGAAATCAAAAGACATTCCGGAAACAACGAGGCTCCACAAGATCGTGGCGAAAAAGCCGGAAGCCCGCCTCGGGCTCTCAATGTTTGATAGTGATGAGTTTTTTGCAGACGAAGAAGCAACGCTGAATCACATGATGGAAGTTCACTGCCCGGGTTGTCAGCGAATCCGAATCGACCAAGATGAGGAAGGCTGGGGCAAATAGGTGGATAGGGCCGACTAGAATTTCGCCGTTAAGGTTGTTGATTACAAAAGGGTGGGATAAGCCGTAGGGTCCTTCTGTCCCTTTAAGTCACCAGGGGCGGACGGCGCTTTTACAAAAAGGCATGGATCTAGTCGTCCCTCCTCTGGCGGAATTATTTAAGGCAAGTATAGCCCTTAAACACGTGCCATCGGCATGGAAGAATGGCAGAGTGGCCTTCATCCCCAAACCTGGGAGGGAGGGTTACACTGCTGCTAAAGTTTTCCGACCAATTAACCTAACGTCTTTTATCCTGAAGACGTTGGAGAAGCTGATCAAGAGATACATTAGAAATGAGGTGCTCTTGGCCTCCCTGCTGCATAGTAGACAGCATGTTTTTCAGGCAGGCTGCGCGGTAGAATCTGTGCTTCATGCTGTTGTGGAAAATTGGAGCAGCAGTTGGAACAAAAGGGGTATGCTGTGGACACTTTCTTGGATAAAGAGGGCGTTTTAAGCAATACTCCTCCAGAAGTCATCTGTCGAGAGACTTTAAGGTGCGGCGTGCCGGACCAGCTAGTATGCTGGATAGGAAGCATGCTACGCCGGAGAAGACTCGAAAAAAGATGGGGTAAAGGCCTAGTAAGGGGAATAGCTCCACGCATGCTCTAACGCATGCTTCCGATTGGTCCCACTGGGAGCAACTGCAATCTAAAAATGAAAACCGGCTCCCAGTAGGACCGCGGTAAGTCCCACTTATGGCCACGTCTCACAACCGTGAGATGGGTGGTCACAGGACACGACGAAATCACAACGACAGGCCCGCGAAACCCTCATGTGTTTTCAGAACACGAAGCGACCCAAGGATCACAGCTTTCTGTATTCATCTCGCAAGTGCCGCGGCATATTTTTGGCATGCGGGTATGGTTTTAAGGTTACGAACCAGTGATAGTTTCGCACCTCCGAGAGCACCTATAACAAGGACAAGTAATTGTACCGAATATTTCGGGTACAGTCATTGCAGCTCCCTTTTAAGATCTTGATACTTTTCTTCCTTTTCTTTCTCCTTCGCAGTGATGTTGTATTCGAAAGGAGCCGAGAAATCGATCACGAATATAGTTCGTTTCTCGAAGTCTTGAAGAACAATGTCAGGCCTCCAGTGGGCAATGGAGACTGCTGCCCAAATATCGTGGTTCCAGAAAATTTGGCACTTCTCGTTTTGGACGATTGATTTTATCTCCCTTGGAACGTTAAGGAGGGTAGGGTCGCGGCCAACACCGTAAGAGCGATAAAGCTGGTGATAAAACACTCTTAGGACAGCATTATGTCTGTAGATGTAGGTCGTTCCTGCGTGGTAGGACACCCCGATAGTTTGTCTTCTAGATACTCAGCGTGTGTATGACACGCTCTGCACCTATCGCTTGAAACTTCATGACATGAAATGCGGTTACGGTATGCTAAGGTGGAAACGACATTTTCCTGGCATGCGAAAATAAAACCCTCTGTACCTGAATTAAGCCCTGATGATTTTCATCTAGATGAAGTAATGCACTTTCCTCACTTCTGACGTTAAAATGCAGGCCAAGGGTCTCAGCTGCCTGCTCCGCGGCTTTGTAAAGGAACGCTCCTTTGCCAACCATCTCGTGGTTCCTGAATCGGTAATGCTATTGCTTGTAGTTGATGGAGTTAGCCTGAAAGATGTGGGGTATGGTAGGTTGCGCCTAGCTAGGCGTTACATCAAATTTCTTAAAATTTCGGGATGTAACACTCCGTCGACTTCCAGGTTCCATTCCTGCCTCGCACTCTGGAAAAGCCTCGGCGGCCCATGCTGGCCTAGCAAGGGAGTTGTTCCTCTCCGGTGAGTCGTGGGACCAGTTTCTCTAAAGAAAAAGGTTCTTTAACCTTCAGTTATTGGCGCCAACTTGAGTCACACTGGCGATCGCGCGGGCGGTCAGTTGACCGCCCTCGTCTTTTCATGATTATCATGCTGTTTTCTCTACTTTTTATGAATTATTTACTGTCATGAAAGCAAAGAAACTCTTATACAACTCGGCTAATACCTTCTTTATCAAAATTCTTTATGTAAACATTATATAGTATCAATTTACGAGTAGGTGGCACAAAACAAAAAGAAAAAAAGGAACTTTTGGCAAAAAGTTAGCCTTTCGCATATAAAAAGTAGGTCACATGGTAAAAAAATAGACAACGAAAGTAAAAAACTACAAAATACGTAGGTAGGTATCATTTTAGTTTTCCAGTATCATTCAATCTGTTTCCATATCCTTGTTCCCAGTCACGAACTCGGGGGAAGATGTTTTCTGTTTGATCTCATGGTACCCAAGAAAGTGAGGCCTCTGTTGAGCAGGTATTCGGCCAATTCGTAACTCAAAAAATAGTTATCAGTTGTTAGGTTTCGATTTATTCTTTCTATACATTGAACCAATCTCAAAACTGGGTCGTAGGGTTTATTGGAGAGCGGTTGTTGTTTTCCGCTATAGACTTCCAAATTATAAGTGTAAAAAATACGTGCATCGTACATAGCATAGATTTTCAACCCGTATTTTGCGGATTTCGAGGCCATATATTGAATGGAGGAACATCGTCCTCTAAAAGCCACAAACATTTCGTTTATTGTGACGTATTCCCCCAAACTGAACGAATTTTGGCTGTTGGTGATCAAAGATTTTGTTACCTCTCGAATAGGAGCTAATCTGTCAGTCACCTGACGTTCCGCTCTCGTATTCAGATCATCAAACCTCAAAGCCCTTAGCAAAAATTTCACTCTACCTCTACCGAAATTGGCTCGCAATTCCATTAGTCCCGTTCCATTACTATTCCAGTATTCCTCAAAATTCGCTCGGTTACCTTTTTTCACTCCGATCAAAAACAATGCACCAAAAAGGGCTGAAATCTCTGTACTTGTTGTCGGCTTGTAATCTCTTTCTCGTACCTCACACTCCCCACTTTCTTCTGCTAGCGCTTGTCATTCAATTTTTTTTCTTTCAATAAAAATGTTCGTGTACTTTACAATATTTTTTATCATTTCAGGAGTGATGATCTGTGAAAAACATTCTATGCAGCCGGTCCCTTTACAAAAAATGAATAACGATAATTAGTTTTATTGGGTAGAAGAAGAACAAGAAAATAGGGCAATGCAGAAAAAATAGGCTAATGTCAGTCCATTCAACCAATTTCCACAAAAAGACAGTTATACAAAGGTAAAAAAGTAGAGAAGGTAGAGAGGGAAGAATAACAAAACTGATAGGATAAATCCATAAAGCACGCCCATATAAGTCATACACAATATCTGGGGGACTGGAAGAGAAATAAACTGTAGAAATAGTGCAGAAAAAAATAATAATGTTAATTAAATTGTGCACTGATATGGTGAAAAAAATTCCCTTTAGCGTTCGCGCAACTGTCGCCAGACCGCCCGACCTTGCGTCTCCGAGTTTGAAACTATACTGAATGAGATGAGGGGGGTAAGTCAATCTAACTTGTGCCGGAAATAGCGGACGTAAGTGTAACTAAAGAATGCATGCCCCTCCAATCTCACCCAAAGCTCACTGGTGAGCGCAACATTCGAAATTCCAAAAAGGCCCCTTAGAGGACACATTAGAAGCTTCCATTCCTTATAACTTGTTATTTAGGTTTTAAGTGTCGTACATGCTATATGAAAAAAGAGAAAATACAAATTTTGAACCAAATGACGTCAGATACGGAAAAAAGTTTCAAGGAGGAATTGCAGCTTTTAAAAAATCCTAAAAAAAATTCTCTAAATCCATTTTTTGATTGAGCTTGTCATTTTCGATCAATTTTTTAAAATACTATAAAAAAGTCGAAAATTCAAATTTTGAGTCAAACGACGTGAAAACTGGAATAAAGTTCCGGGAAGGAATTGCAGCTTTTACAATTATTTACGAAATTTAATTTAACCATATTTTGATAGGATTTGTCATTTTGGTTTTCTATGTCGAAAATACTATGAAAAAATCGAAAATTCTAATTTTGTGCCAAATGACGTGAGGTACGGAAAATATCCCATAGAGGAATTTCAGCTTTCAAGAAGTCCCATAAAATTTGATTTAACTACTGACTTGTTATTTTTGTTTTCTTTGTCGAAAATACTATGAAAAAATAAAAAATTACCACTTTGAGCCAAACGACGTAAAATATGGGTAAAAGTTTGAAGAGGAGTTTCTGCTTTTAAAAATTCCTACAAAATTTATTTGAACAATTTTCCGACAGAACTCATAGTTTTTCATTTATTTGTCGAAATTGATGGGCAAACATGAAAAATTCCAATATTACGCCAAAAGACGCAGGATACGTAAAAAGTCTATAAGAAGACTTGTAGGAGTTTCTGTTTTGCAATCAAAAATGCTATAGGGAAAAAATTCCGGTTTTTAGCATAACACTGCGAGATAAAAAAGAAAGTTTGAAGAACGGATTGTAGCTTTGTATTGCCTAGCTTTAAGCAATTTAATCTTTATCTAAACTTAATTACGTAGAAAATTCAGAACATAAAGCTGCATAAAAAATTGGGATATAAAGAGATGTTTTTGCTAGAGTTTCATCCAAACATTCCGAGTGCAAAGAATATATAACCGAGCGCAAAGCGCGAGGTCCGATAGACGCGCCCCTTAGGCGCGCTCCAACTTGCGAGCGAAGCAAATCGCGCGTCCTTCCAACACAAAAGTAAATGCTTCTATTAAGATAAAATTCATATGATGATTTATTACATATTGTTGTACACACGTTTTTTTTATTGTAATGAGAAATTATGTACATATTTTCAAATATTATATTCAAAACCTACTATAAACTTGGATTCAATTATTCCGGAAAATATCCTGTTAATGACAATTAACATGATGCTAAAAGAAATTGATTTTAGACGAATTATGTAACACATAAATTCCAAATATACTCTACTGACAAATACCCTGGAACTGGAACTTCAAGCTTAAACTGCATGTTGCACAATTTCATAATTTTGAATTGGTTTTAAATTCAAAATTTTTACATTCAATTTGAACACACAAAGATAGGCTGTGTGTTTATAATTTTTAAGATTTATTTATTATAAAACAAGGATAAGAATTATTTTAGGTGCTGGAGAACATGTGGTGAGAAAGATGGAGGTGTAGGATTCACAGGTGGAAGAATGATAACATATCACTTTACTAAAATATAATAACTATATTGCACTTATTTAAATCGCTGTTATTTACATTGGTGGCTAAATGATAGAAAAAACGGTAGTTTAATTAATCCCAACTTCAAGTGTGGTTTAGTAGGAAAAACACGTGCAAAATCGTTCGCCATTAGCAAGTAACTCAGGGAAGAACAAGTCGCGCAATTGCAGTTGAAAATGAATGAGCTTATGCCACTCGACTGATGGAATAAAAGGACGTAAATTAAAAGGTGTAATTTGAACTTCCTGCGGAGGATGTCACTCTTGATATGGGAAATGAAAAGAATTAAAGAGACTTTTACATAATTGCTACTTCTGTTCAAAATTCGATGGTACATGCGGGTAAATTGAATTTGTTGTCTGAACTGGCAGTAAGGCCATTTCATTGCGGCCCCTTTTATAGATTCCTTTTGGTATCCAAATTGTTACTACACGGACCAAACCGTCATTTTCAGAATGTAGTTCTTCGATACGTACCAAACTCTATTTGGCTTGTGGCACCTTTTCTTTCTTTAGAAGGACGATGCCTCCCACTTTGACCGGATTAGTCTCCACTAATCATTTCGAGCGTTGTTGAGGATGATAGAGGTATTCGCCAGACCATCGCTTCCAAAATTTGTCTCGCATTTTGGAAAGCAAAGCCCCAAGTTTTAGAGCCTGATCATCGACATCAGTTAGCGGGGGCTCTGGGGCAGCTGTCATATGACCACCAGTTAGAAAATGACCTGGCGTGATGGAATTCATCGAAGTTGGGTCATTTGGATTAGGGTAAAGTGTCTTGAGTTAAGGCAAGCTTTGATTTGACACAAAACGGTACTCATTTCCTCAAAGGTCAGACAACAATCTGCATTCATTGACCGTTTCGGATTGTATCTTACCGATTTTACACCGATTTCCCAAATGCCACCAAAGTGATGTGCTTCGGCGGAATAAAAGACCAAGTTGTCCCTTGGTTGGCTAGGTCTTCTGCCACTTTGGTGATTATCCTTATAGCGCCTCGAAGATTGGATCGCATCTCCCGGTCAACTCCTTTTGAACGTGGTCCCATTTTCACTGTATAACCTTGTACAAGCACCTCTTCGAGAGATACAGCGTCTGAATGCGGCTAAGAAAGTATTTGAGGTGTAGCCAGACACTGCCTCCAAATGTATCGCTCTTGTTGAGAGGCAGATGAAGAGACAGATGTATCCTTTATAGGATTTAATTTCTCGTACACTCCGGTACAAGCGAACGGCCTCGGCTCTGAGACTCGGTGAGTGGGCAACTGACCCATAAGTTGAGTAGGTGTTCGCGCCCTAAAACACTCACATGTTACGCAACTGCGAATGACCTGGGTAATCAGGATTTTGTCTCCGATAATCCAAAATCTACTCAACACTTGGCTCAAAGTCAACTGTTGTCAATATGAAAGTTGATCTCGTTTCGACAGTATAATAGGGTGTTTTTCGTCGAAGCTCAGTGGAGAATTACGAAGACGACCTCCTTCTCTCAGGATTCCATTGCCGTCCAGGAAAGGATGCAATTTCAAGAGCTCACTCTTCCTTGAGATCTTCTTTTCGTTCTGCAGATTCACGCATTTCGCCTGAAAATGACGAAGCTGAGCAGACACGAACCAAAAATTGAGAGTCTTTGTTAACTCCTCTATCGTAAGACAGGATTCCACTGGCGTGGGGTTGGCAGAACACAGTCTGCAGAACCTGTAGATTTAGGCTGTCGTTCGAATCAGTTTTTGTAAGGAGGAATATCGACCAGGAAGGTCCTGAATATAAGACAAGGTGGTCAGGTTCACCTTGAGGTTCATTTTTGAAGTTCCTATTATTTCGTGTGTCTCTTGATCCACACCCTTTATACGTCTTACGATTTTATTTACTTGGTGGTTCAGTAAACCAGTTGGGTCCATGCCACCAGAGAGATGAATTCTTCAGCTCATTCGAGTCAAAATTTCTAGTTGCCTAATCAGCAGGATTAAACTTTGTAGGTACGTGTCGCCAAACCTGACCCTTAGGAGTGGAATATATTTCCCCCAATCGGTTTGCCACAAAAGTTGGCCAGCGAGATGGGTGGCCTTGAAACCAATTAATAATGATCTGAGCGTCGCACCAACAACATTTTGGGACATATCTGACTCCAAGGTTTAAAGAGACAGCATCGAGAAGTTTTCTAGGAGCTCGGCGCCGCAAAGTTCCAATTGAGGTATAGTTACCGTTTTATTTTGGACTACCTTCGTCTTGGCTAAGATCAGATTAGATTGGAGAGTGCCATTTTTGCTTCTAGAGCAAGATATACCGCAGCTTAGTAGGCTCGCTGTGGAGCATCAAAGAATTCATGTAATTTCCACGGACCGGCACAGTCAGAGTTTTCAAGCCAGCGTGGGATCCTGATTTCTTCTATGGGGCTGAGCCTTTGGCGGAAGGCATTCCATTCAAAAAAAGATCTTCAGTCAGCTCTGAGTCCCAATCCAGCCCAGAAATCCACAAATTCTGTAAAAATACTTTTGCTCTGATGAGAAAAGGAGCCAGCCAGTCAAGGGGATCAAACAGTTGAGCCACCTCGGAAGACTCTGGAAGCAACTCAGGTGAGTTTGCTGCCCATTTGCTTAAGGTGATTCCTGCTGAGTTGAGAATGGAAATCAGTTCCTTTCTTTTGATCCCAATGGATTGAATTGAGTCCCTGCCAGCAAAGATGTCATCGACGTATGTGTTCTTCAATATTTCGAACCCAATGGAAATCTTTGTTGTTCATCGCTTGCCAGTTGATTCACGGTACGGATAGCCAAGAATATTGAAGCTCTAGTACCGTATGTGACAGTAGTGAGAGAGTAATCTAGTAGGTCTTGGTGTGGTTCTGGTCTCCAAACTATTCTCTGCAGGTTACAGTTAATGTCGTCTACATCTATTTGACGAAACACTTTAACGATATCGACCGTGAACACGTACTTGAAGAGTTTCCAGCGTGTCACGATTAACCAGATATCCTTTCAAAGTTGCTGTCCTGAATGCATCGAATCATTCAATGATGTACCTGAATTGGAGCGTGAAGATCCTTTGAAGACCACTCTGATCTTTGCAGACGAATCATTCTTTTTAAAGATAACATGATAAGGCAAATAATAATAGTTTTCAACCTGAAGATCTTGGTTGCTTACGGCCCCATGTGATATAATGTTAGCTATTCTATCATGAATTTGTTGTAGGCTTCATTGGCTTGGGGAGCTCTTGAGAATCGTTTCTCGTTTCGAAGGGAGACCGAAACTGCTGTGCGGCGAGACTCTCCCAAGTCATTTGGTGACCCTGATAAGGGCAGTCTTACTACATATCGACCTGAGGAGTTCCTATAGTAATTATCTTTGACGACCAAACACAACCCAACCAAAACATGTGTTTCGAGCAGTGGGATTATTTAAAAGACCCTGTTGTAGGCCCTCACGGAGTACATGACCGAAGAGATCAACACCTATCAACCAGTCGAAGCGTACTTGGCGATGATAGTCTGAATCAGCGAGCTCAAGGTCTTTCAAGTGTGGCCAGTTATTGAACTCAAATCTCTTTTTCGGAACTGCGAGTCACGAGCCGATTTGAGTAACAGATCAGCCTGATGACTAGAAAATCCCATTGGTGAGTCCCCCATTACAGCTAGAGAGATATCACAGTTTTGTTTTGGAATTTCCCATTGTTGAGGTACTCGTTTAGTGATGAATTAGCGTCCAGACCCAGAATCCAGAAAGCCCTCAACTACAATTGAGTTTCCATTGAAGGAACTCAGTTTTATATAGTTAGTCAGTTAGTTTTAAGACGGGCGGGGAGCCGATGGAGAGCTACCCTGGCGCTCAAGCTATAAAGCCTATTGTGTCACACCCTTACTTTTCTACTCTCAGCAGTCGACCCCAGATCTCTTGACGAAGCCTAGTATGTCGAGTATTGATCGCGCTGTAATTTCCTCTGGTGCCATAAAATGGCCCCGTGGGTCTGTTACCTGAGCCTAGCTAATGCCGAGCACTGGCATAATACATGCAGGGATGTTTCGTCATCCCTACCGCATCTCCTGCGATCTTTAGTGGGGTTATACCCCATTTTTTGTAGTTCCACTTAGGATCCGTACCACTGTCCTGATACCTTTCTTGGGTAAACCCAGGATTTCCCTGGCTCTGCCCATTCTATAGGTATAACCCAGGATGAATTTCGCCTGATGGCAACCCTGGATTTGTTCCCAGTATTCCCGGTGTTTTGTTCGGATCCAGCTTTTGATGGCAGTTTTATACAAGCTGTTGCAAAACTGCTCTTTGTATTGTTGCACTTAGGTTTTGAAGTCAGATGATTGACCAAAGCAGAAGAGATACTGGCCGATCTAGAATAACCCGAAGAAAATGGCTGCTCTGTTAGTGAATCGGTTTTCACCATTTGGTCATTTTTCTCTGAGTGTCATCATGTACAAAAGTATGATGCTTCTCTCGACACACAAAGCATCGTTCATTTGCAGGGCATGAATTGGAACAAGTCGCGCAATTGCAGTCGAAAATGAATGAGCTTAGGCCACTGGACCGATGGAAGAAAAGGACGTAAATTAAAATTTGCAATCTGAATACTGGGCAAGGCCGTACGCGTTCCGCATGCAGTGAGTGATTGACTGCATAAAATCGAGCAAAAATTGCACTGTCAGGGTCTGACAGTTCACACGTGAACTGCGGATCCATATGGGTACTATCTCACGCTAGGAGAAGTCTAGAGCGAAGAGAGAGGTGGGTTAGAGAAAATAAACAGTTTTCCTCTGACACATCTCGACTCTTCCAAGACCATCCAGTTACTGTCGACCGCCCGCCTAAACCAGAGGACATTAAGGTATTGTGGAGAGAAGTTTACGAAGTCTAGCATCCACTGAAAGAAAACTCACAGAATATAAATAGCTTCAAGGAGCTGTGCAGTGTACTCATAACACCTGAAGAGAAATACCCACCTATCACTACCGAGGAGGTAAAAAAAGTATTAAGAGGCATGAAGAACTATTCCGCTGCGGGACCAGATGCTATCAAGACCTTCTAGTGGAAGAAGTTTCCTTCAACCCAACAGCATCTGGCCTGCATCTTCATCTCATATCTAAAGTCAGAAGACTCTATTACGGAGTGGTTAGTGGAAGGAAGCACAGTGCTCCTCACAAAGATAGGCAAATTGTCTGACCCTTAGAATTACAGGCCAATAACTCGTCTGAACACGCTGTATAAAATCTTCACGTGTATCCTAAATGATAGGATTGTTCAGACAATCGGACTTGTGTCGCGAGAGATGTATGAACAACGCGGCTCAATGAAAGGCGTAGCAGGATGTCGGAAGAACTTGCTCATTGACTGATGTGTCTACAAAGACGCAGTATCCTGCCAGCGCTACCTATCGATGGCCTGGATTGACAGATTGAAATAGTTTTTCTGTTAGAAAAAGTCGACAAAAGCGCTATACGACAGAATAACACTGGAGAAACCTATATATACCCGGGCGTGCCACAAAGCCACATCCAGGACGCAAAATCGATTAAGAATGCTCTCCCATATAAATATAAATGTCTTATCCGAAAGATTTGGTCCTTCGAACCGTTGACGCGGAAGAAAGTATCTGCAACGAATATGCTTACCGTCCCGGTAATACTGTATTCATTTGGACTGGTTCCGTGGACGAAGGACGAGCTCAGATTCCTCGATAGCGGGTCACGAAAAGTTATGTACATGAACAAAAACATGCTCCTTAACTCGTCTGTTCCGCGACTTTACATCTCATGCCGTCAAGGTGGTCGCGGAATACTTAATCTTGAAGACATTCAAGATAAAGTATTCCGCTTTGTTGTGAAGACATTTACAACAGGATTATTCTGGGTACAGCACATATAGTCGCAAATGGACCACTTTTTAAAATGGTTAGGAAACATGAAGAAGTGGGCAAACAAGCGTGTCTGCACAAAGCAGTGGAGGAGGCTGATGAAACCCTTGGGCTTGACTTCAAAATCAGGAGTGGGCAAAATTCATAAAATATGATTCATCTCGCGTACTCACTCCTGAAGGCCCTAATCAAGAAATCACAGGAGAAAAGCTTCCGTGGATGGCCACGATTTCAGCTTGAAATACGATAAGGAATTCGCACAGTGCGATTGTTATCTCCGCATTCGGTTTCATCGCAAGTACTCCAGCTCCAGGCCCAAGGGAGTTTTCAGAGCCGTCTGTATACCAAACGAGTTTTCTCGTTGTAAATAAATTGTTTCTCTTCTGCTCATCATGCCAGTCTTCCCTTGTCGGAAAAATCATCTTAAAGGGCTTAATACACGTCATTTCTTTCAGCAGAGTGAAAAAATTAAATAACTAAGTTTATCGTTCAACATGCACCATTTGAACTCTGAACGCATTGTTTCTTACTATTTTGTAAATATTACAACTATAATAGCCACTTTTACTATTTTCCCTACACAATTTACAATTTTAATTAGTAAAATGTAATAAATTTAAGGAAAAAGGTGTATTCAGAGCTAAAACGAAGCATTTTAAATAATCAATTTAGCCACTTACTAAAAAATAAATAATTGGAGGGCCGCACTGCATACGGGCGTAAGTGACAAAACCCGAACCTTACAGTAGAAACAAAAAATTGTCTATCTTTCACAAAATTAGTATTAAAGAAAAGTTAAAACGGAACGAACATCCTGAAAGAAGCAACCACATCCGAGAAACCCCATTCATAAATGGTGCGACGCATTCCCATAAACAAAAATATGGACACACAAATAATGCAAAAACTTTTTTATTTTTTGAATCAAGAAAAAAACAAGAAAGTACTTTCGAGCTATTACTTAGCTCTATTGAACTGTAAAAAGAACATGCACAAATATGTGATTACTTTATAAGAAAAAATACCAAACATGCATATTGACCCACTTATAAATCGAACTGGACCATAATCTTCTGCAGGAACATGAGTTAGGTCAAAAAAATCAGTTTAAGCCAATAAAACGCATTTCCGAAATTTGGCACTTATGCTCCTACTTGTATTTATTCATGAAAAGTTCCTAGGGTTAGATAGTCCTATAAGGAACAGGTGGTACATACTAAAAATAAGTTGTGACGGCGATCGATCTGACGATTGCAATTAAAAATAGATATTTAACAAGAGTCTATAAATAAACTATAATACACATAATTAGATGTGGGAAATTAACAGTAGGATACTGTAAATATACGTACTTTAAAGTAAATAAATTAATGTGCACTCTCATATATATATATTTAACTTAAGGACTCAATTCGTCGCCCTAAAGTTATAATACGCCATGTCCCTCAACTGTCAAAATGAGAAAATGAGGTTCAAAGTTTAAACATAATATACTCTACAAAAACGTTGTCAAATGTCGAAATTAGTTTATCGGTAAAAAATAATGCATGATCAAGAAAATATTAGCACAAATTTTAACACTACTACGAATGTATTTTAGCTGATGTGGTAAATTGGTTTTGGACATGGCGTAATATGAGATTCAAAAAATTCATGTAACTTTTCATGAAATTCTTAAGTAAAAAGTTTAACAGGATGATAGTTTACATTATTCTGTTGTATTACATGCCTCGAATTAAATCGATTATTCGAAAATTATTAACCTTTGAGTAATATTCCGTTGGTTACTTCTAAGGTTAAATATATTTTTGAAAATTGTTATTTTTCAAATTGAACTTAGGTTATCCATATAAAATATGCACTACGAAGTTGGCATTTTTCCACTTATAGCAATACAAAAAACGTCATAGCGTGATATAATTCTAACTTTTAATTAACGTCACTATTTTAATCTCTAATTGTAGCAGCTGAGGAAATAAATTTTAGGGAAAAATTTATTAAAAAACAAATGTTAACCCTTACCGAGCCTAAAAATAATAACAGTTGAAAAATGTCAAAAAGTGGACATGGGTAGAATAACTCTAGGGCGACGAAGTGTTACCAATGTGTGATTTCGGTGTTAAGATTTAAAGTGTTAAATAAGTATGCAAAAAGGAGTTTTCTGAAGTGATATTGTGAAGGTGCATTTCTAATTGTTGTAGGTAGTTTGTTCCAAAGACGAGCACCACGAATAATAAAAGACCTTTGGATTTTACACGTGCGGTGTGGCTGCATTTTTAGCACTGTTTTCCTTTCACGGTGTTTGAGATGTAACGGTTGATGAAAATGGAAGAGGTTAAGAAGATAGTACGGTGCTTTATTACTTAATAGGCTATACAGCAAGATGCCTATGAAAAATGGTCTTCTTTTGGCGACGTGAAGAAGTTGGAATAGGAAGTGATTCTTTATTCCTGTTAAGCTGTTGGAGGATTCTGAAGGTTTTCCTCGAAATATCCGCAACTTGTTCATTCCATGTAAGAGAGCGATTAAGAATGTAGCCTAAATCTTTCACAGATTCAAAAAGGGAATAAGACGCCCATCGATCAAGAGAGGAGATAGGGTTGCAATTGTTTCAAGTAATGGAGAGGAAGAAGGTCCTATGATTATAGCCAGAGTTTTTGCAGGGTTAAGAGTAAGGCCACTTATCAAGGCCCACTGCACCACCAGATGGATATCCTCCTGTACCTGTTGAAGTAAGCTCTCAAGACTGGCAATACGTCCGGCGAGTTAGAGTTTAAAGTCATCAGCATACCTGTGATAGTTGCAGTATCGAAGTTCGCTACCAAGTTCAGAGGTATAAATATTAAATAGAGTGGGTGCAAGCATGGATCCCTGAGGGACATTACACTTAGCCTCCCCACAATAAAACCGCTCACCATCACTCGTAACGACTTGGAACTTTATCTTACGATAAAAACCTCGTTGTGCGATGAAAGTTATGGTTTTTGATTTTGTATTGGAGGAGAATCCAATTTGTGCATATCCTATGAGAGGGATTTTCTAATGAATTTAAAATAATAAACAAATTACGCAATCGTCTCTCCCTTGAGTGAATCCACAATCCATACATTTTATTTTAGAAGAGGAAGAAATTATCTTACATTAAAGTCTCTTTGTTAATCAATTTTAAATAATAAAATAGTTAGGGCTAGTTTACATGTTCTACCAGTATTGGAACCAATCTATATTTTTGGCTAAAATTTACTGAATAGGACACAGTAAATACAAATTGAACAGCGGTTTGAATTAGCAGACCCGATGCGACAATTTCTGTCCGAGTCTCTCAAATACCCGATCCGGTATTATTCGGATCGGGTCTCTAGTCGCCCCGCCCGAAAATCTTCGGATCGGACCTGTGCGTGATATACCAGACCCGGTGTTTTTCGGTTCAAGTCTGTAGTAGACCGAACCCATATGCAGGTAATTGCATTTGGTTTCACATTTCCTGCAGCGCAGTGGACTTGGAATTTACGGTTGCGCGCTAGAATCATGTTGCACTTCCGGATTCGCAGTAGCCTTATGTCGCATTGGTAGATGCGTAGCAGAGTTATGTTGCACTTCCGGATGCGCAGTAGAAGTATGTGGTATATTCAGTTACGCACTAAAGTTATATAGCATTTCCGGCTGCGCGGTCGACTTTTGTGGCATTGGCGGTTGCGCACTAGTGTTATGTTGCACTTCCAGCTGCGCAGTAGAGTTATGTGGCATTTGTGGTTGAACACTAGAGTTAAATGGCATTTCTGGATACACAGTGAACTTTTGTTACATTTTCGGTTGCGTAATAAATTTATGTTGCACTTCCGGATGTGCAGTAGACGTATGTAGCATTGGTGGTTGCGCACTAGAGTTATGTCACAATTACAGCTTCGCAGTAGACTTACGTGGCATATTTTGTTGCGCACTAGAGTTATATCGCACTCCCCGCTGCGCAGTAGACTTTTTTAGCATTTATGATTGTACTCTAGAGTTATGTTGTACTTCTGGATACGCACTGCAGTTATTTTGCACTTCCGATTGAGCAGTAGAGTTATATGGTATTTTTATTTGCGCTTTAAAGCTATGTTGCAATTCTGGGTGTGCTGTGCTCTTATGTGGCATGTGCGGTTGTGCAACATAAGTTTACTGCGCATCCGAATGTGCGACATGAGTCAATAGTGACGGACAGGGCTGCTCCGATCTGATATTTTTCGGGACTAAAAATGCAAACTGCTGGATTCTGGCTTAAAAATATCGGTTCGGTTCTGAGTATTGCACATCTCTGTTCCTCGGAGATGTATTTTATACACCTGGTGCATGAATTGGTCGCTGGGACAGTTTCGCGCTTGACTCCCGACAGATTCCTGTTGGACTCCCAAGAAATACCCGTTCGATTCCCGAGAGTAAACTCCCGGGAGATTCCCGGTCAGTTTCCGGGACATTTTTTCCATCTATTGAATTTATTGGTATATTTGATTACTACTGATTTAGATATTCTCAACATGGGGAGTACCTCGACGTATCATAACTCGGTCAGGGAAGAAGTCATTGACATCACCGTCTGTACCGGTGGTTGTAGAGACAATGTTAAGAAGTGGAGAGTCTCAAACGAACCCGCTATCTCAGATCACTCACAGATAGGGTTCGATTTGGAACCTACCGTACCCGGGGACCCTACGTGGGCCAGAAATTCAATATGACACCCTGGAGATGGCAGCCAATACTTTCACGAAAATATTGGCAAAACGGATGAACTATGGACCTCATTTACGACGATGAGGGATGAATACAGGGGTGCAATACGTAAGTTCAAGCAAGAAAGCTGGACCAAATTTTGCACAGACATCGAGAAAGCGGCAGAGGCTGCTAGACTGGATAAGCTGCTCTCTCGAAATCCGGATGCTATTCTCGGCACTAAAATTACCCGACGGAGGATACTCAGTGTCGGACGAGGAGACCATGGATCACCTCACCAAGGCGCATTTTCCGGGATCCATAGATTTTCCAGGGCTAGTCTGATACTGGGATGTGCCCTGATGGCCATCAGCCTCACATATTTCCTTTTAAAAACGGTGGAAAGACTTGTGGATAGATTATACGCGTGAAGGTCTCATCAAGTAGGCCACCTCACAAGGAGCAACACGCCTATAGGGCTGGTCACTCGACCGAAACGGCCCTAAGCGGAGTAGTAAACCTAATCGAAGGACAAATAAAGTAGAAAGGCTTCGCGATTAGAACCTTTATGGATATTGATGGAGCCTTCAACTATACATCTAGAAAGGTGATTAGGGCATCCATGTTTGCACATGGTGTGCCAACTGTAGTCGTGGAATGGATGTGCCACGTGTTGGGCAACAGGAATTTAACAAAGACTAAGGGTGATACCAATTTATGTGGAACCATTGACTCGGGATATCCGCAGTTAGGCGTCTTATCGCCCCTGCTGTGGTGCTTGGTGTTGGATGACCTGCTTTATCTACTCAAGAGTCAGGGCTACCACTTCATAGGCTATACGGACGACATACTGGTCATCGTGCGCGGCAGGCATCTTGTTGCACTCCTTTGGTAATGTAGCAAGCACTGGGGATAGTGGAATCCTGGTGCAAGAAGACCGGATTATCTGACATTCCAAGTAAGATGGACGCGGTTGTATTCACCAGGCGGTACAAGTGGGGAACCACGAGTACACTGAAATTGGAAGGACAACAACTGGAATTCAAAGAACGAGCTAAATATCTATGATTCATCCTAGATAAGAAGCTTTTACGAAACAAGCAGCTGGAAACCAAGTGCAAAAAGCTCATAGCGACCTGATGCCTCTATAGGGGAGCCATAGGGAAAACCTGGGACTTAAAATCGGAGACACTTATCTGGATCTATACAGCGATCCTGCTCTAACCCAGGACTAGAGCCCTGCATCTCATTATCAAGGCCGTGGCTGCAAAGGCAGCCTGGAGATTGAATATGATAAACGGCGTAAGGATCTCGATGGCCTATCCACGAGAGAGGAATGGGTTAACGGTGAGGCACACCTGCCTAATGATAGGTACTACTGTTTTACAGATGACTCCAGGAACAAGGAGGAAGCAGTAGCCGGTATGTATCGTACTCCTACACTCTGAGAATATGGGCGTGCTCCAGTGCGCCTACAAGGCACAGAAGTATGGCAACAACAGAAACACCTGTATCTGCTCAGACAGCAGGGCTGCTGTAATGACCCTGAATTGAACAATGACTACGTCGCCACTAGTATGGGAGTGCTTTGAGGCACTAAACAATCTAGCGGAGGAAAACCGAGTGGCTCTACTTCGAATCCCTGGACAGATTGGCATCAAAGGCAATGAGATCTCGGACAGGCTAGCAAAACTAGAAGCAATAGAAAACTTTACTGGTCCTGAACCAGTTGTAGGCATTTCCAGTAGGTTTGTCACACTTATTGGTTTAAATTTAAACCCTAATCGAGCGAAAAAAATACTCCCGCGATTGCAGGAAAGCGTCTGGCACTCACGGGCAGTAACTGCATCAGTGAGTCAGATGTATCGGCCAATAGCGTGGCTTGTTACGCCTCGATCAAAAGGCAAGGGTAGTTTGATAATGCGATAGGTAAGGGAGTTTAATGGGCTGATTACGTCAGGGTAGTAAATCCTGATAATTATTTATTGTGGGATCCTCATCACTTCATCAATCCAAAGGAGATTGTGTTATATGTAAATTCAAGAAAAGTTCAAATATTCAAATAGTAAACATTTATTAGAAAACAAGAATAGGAAATGAAATTACAGCAATTTAAACTGTAAAACTTATGCTACCTTTCAGTTTACTTACACGAATCTTTGGAAGTAAATTTAGTGATGAGTTCTTTGACGAGTGATCGAAAAGCAACTTGTACGACGACTGAAAGCTGAAGGGACTTTGTTCAAACATAAAACTCCGTACTGTTTCACGATGAATGCAAAAGGTACTTCAAAGTTTACGTTAACACCATGAGTACTCGTACATAAAGACAACCACCAGGGGTAAGTCTGCGGTTTATATAGGAAAAAGTTTCTTTAATAGTCACATACATTTGAAAAAAAGTTCACATGGCACGTACGAATCGAGAAAAGTCCACATGCCACGTGCGAATCGAGAAAAGTCCACATGGCACGTGCAAATCGAGAAAAGAGCATATGGCACGTACGGGTAGAGAAATGCTCGAAAGTCACGTACTCGAGTTGCTTTCATCGATTATGCTTTGTTCTTTATTTTTATTAATTGAACTTATCCCTTTTTCAGTTATATTGATCTTGGTATTGATTATGAGTGGTTTCTTCGTTCTTTCCTATCTCTTTCATAGGCAATCTCTTAATTCTAGATTCTAGATGCAGATAAATTTATTATGTATTTGCAACTTTTTAATTGTATTATTACTTTCTAATTTGTTTTACATTTGCTTATTATTACTTTATAGTCTTAGATGGTATACAATTCAATCACCCTGCATTAGGTGGATATAATAAGTAAATTTATGTTAATTGCGTTACCTATATATTTCTGAATTACCGATGCTTAGGTAAGTTGGTATACTTATAATAATAAATCGTCAATAAGCTTGCGCTTGCTACTGTATCGATCTTTGCAGATTTATCATTGGTCGTACGTGGTTAAGACGTTAAGGCTGACCATGTAATTAATAACCTACTGTGATTAAACTAATGATTTTACCATTCGGCGATACGGCGAAATTTGACAATTTTGAGGATGTAACAATCCTTCCTCCTTAGAATGCTCGTCGACCTCGATGAGTTTTGTTACTGAAATGCAATTGTTACCTAACATCGACGTAGAGTGTATGGCCGTGCAGTTTTATTTGAAAATTAACCTCGTATGGTATTTGTATGTTTCTCGCGTTTTTACAATTTTTAAATTATAGTTAATTTGTAAATGATTTTCATATTTTGGATTTCACATTGTCATCATGGTTTTAAAATTTTTGGAAAGTATGATGAGGGTGGTTTGAAAGTGTATAGTTTTTATGTCTGCAAGCTTCATGATTCATAAGGTGAATGTAACTCTATCTTTATTTGCTACGTGTGTTCTTAATCGTACGATAATCCAGATGCTATCTTGGTCTGTAGTACGCAAGATTTTGCTGTGGTCATCAAATTTTTACAGGGTGATATGGATGCTGATTCTTGTCATCTTCTGTTTGAGTGATCAGTAGAGCTTCGTCATCGTGTACAGCGACAGCTCCGTTTCCTCGTTGGCTGAAACTACCTACTACGAGGATTTCTGCTGAATTTCCTATTGTGATGTCGCGGTAATTAATTCCTCTGACTTTGCCCAATCCATAGAAGATTTTTCTTTATCCCTGTTTAAACTAATTAATAATACCAGTGTTTAGTCAGTGAAACCGGCTTCGAACCTTTTATCTGCTTGCGCGTCGCGGCTATTGAGGGGTGACAGTTTGCGGAAACGTGTTGTTAAAATCGAAGAACTCCTGGGGATTTTTCAGTTCGCGTTTTGGAAAGTGTCAAGGCTGTTCAGGTTATCGTGTGTTTTTGTCATGATAATTTGAACTATGCGCTTTCAAAGAGCTATATCACTGTCATTCAGCGTCTGCACCATAATTTTCCGGGGGTGCTCCTGCAAGTTCATTCGATTGAATTAAAACAACTCATTTTGTCCAATAGTGAGATTTTAAATTCCACGGGTTTTTGGTGACAAGAGATTAAATGTGCGTGTTTTTGTGTGTCATCTTCCACTATTTCTTCCTTTGTGTTTAAGGAGAAATGGTTGGTTTTAGCTGACCACATAAATGACTGCAGCGACATCTATAAAAAAATCGGAAGTACAGTCTAGTGCCCCCTGGAAAATATAAGTGCAAACTCATACCCAAAATCAGTGGTATTCTATTGGTAAAATTTTTGACCTGTTAGAGAGAGAATCTTAGCAACGAGAGAGACAGACAATCTTCAACAATTTTTATTGCACCCTCGCGTTTGGTTTTAGTTCCCGTTACTCGGCTTACCTGCTCATCTGGAGGGAAATATAGAAAATTGAAAAAATTTTCGTCTATACAATCCGCGTGAGAAATAATTTATTGGCATCCCATGAAACAAAATAATAAAAATCGTAAAATTGTACATATAAATATTTATTCAATAATAATTACATACCCAGGGTGTCTAGCGTTTCTGTAATAATCTCTCTTTGATTAGAATTCGTTGAAATTTGACTGAGTTATTTCAACCAAATGATCGAATTTTAAATAATAAATATTAAACTTCAATGAAAAACAGTTCAATTATTATGAAATAATTGACTTTTTTAGAAGACAGTTTAATTCTTAACAAAAAGTGCTAAGTTTTTTACAAAATACTTGAATTTTCTACCTAGAAAGATGAATTTTAAACCAAAACGACGATTTTTCAACCAAGAAGATTAATTTTCTACATAAGTTTTCAAATGAATAGTTGTATTTTTAGCTAAAAAAGATATATCTTTAGTAAATAAATACTGTAATCAAATAGTTGAATTCTTAACCCTGAAATATTAATTTTCTACCAAAAAGAGAAACTTTCAACAAAATAATTTAATTTCCAACCAGAAAAAAGAATTTTCAATAACAATAATGAACCTTCCATGTAAAACAGTTGTATTTCCAATCCGAAACTAATAATTTACCATCAAAAGAGTTAATATTTAACCAAAAAGTTGCAGTTTTAACCAAAAAAGAAGAACTTTCGATAAAAAAAATTAGTTTTCTATCAATAAAGACGAAATTCTAACTAAAATTGATCAAGTTTCAAAAAAAAAAATAAAAATTTCAGGTAGAAAATGATCTTAAAATTTTCAACAAAATAGTTAAATTTTTAATTGAAAAAATGAATTTTCAACGAATAATGTAATAGTGGAATTTCAAGCACAAAAGGATTTTTTTAAAATAAAATTGTTGAATTTGCTACCAAATAATAACATTCTTAACAAAAAGTATAATCGAAAGGAGGAAACAACTGAAGAAAATAAATAAAATTCAAATAAATTTCTAACAAAAACATTATATCAGGGTAACCCTATTCTTCATTTTCAAAAATCCCTAACTTTACACTTTCTATTTTTTATTTTTCCTAGCCAACAGTTTAAAATTAAAATGGAAAATTTCCTAATTTATTATACTAGACAGTCATTTGAAGTACCTCTTATAGAAATTTCCTGACTTTTGCCATAATTTTTTCAAAATCCCTGACTTTGTCCGACCAATAAAATACCCTGATCTTTCCTTGATTTCCAAGTTTTTCCTGACGCGCAGCCACGTAAAATAGGTAAAGTCTTTATTCAAACCTACAGCGCAAGCGCGGTTTAGCTGTTCGTCCGATGCTCGTAGACTTTTGCGTGGCGAGAGCGAACCAATCGCGCGAAAACCCCTCCCAGCGACATGGACGAAACGATCCTCGCTAGTTAACCCTCACTCGGCTGCGTTGCGAGTGCTGCACCGCCGCTGAAGCAAAGCCCATAAAAGTACGGTCCGCGAGACCCAGAGCCTCCAGAACGTGGGATTTTTCGGCCCCCACCACTTTCCCATCTGGGAGAATACATGCAAGCGTAGCGTCGGTGAGTCAGAAACTAATGTTTAACCAACAAGATAAATTTTCAATCAATAAGATTAATTTTCTACAAAAAATTAACTTTTAATAAACAAAGAAAAGATTTTTAAACAAAAAAGTCACATTTTAAAGCAAAGAAACTAAATTTCAACAAAAAAGATCAATTTTCAATCAATAAGATTAATTTTCTACACAAAAAAAAAATAATTAAAAAAAAAAACGATTTTTCAACGAAAAAGTTACATTTTCAACAAAAGAAACTAAATTTCAACCAAAAAGATCAATTTTCATTCAATAAGATTAATGTTCTGAAAGAAAAAATTAATTGTTAATAAAAAATAAGATTTTTCAACAAAATAGTTTCATTTTCAAACAAAGAAACTAATGTTTAACCAACAAGATAAATTTTCAATCAATAAGATTAATTTTCTACAAAAAATTAACTTTTAATAAGCAAAAAAAAGATTTCTCAACAAAAAAGTTACATTTTTAAGCAAAGAAACTAAATTTCAACAAAAAAGATCAATTTTCAATCAATAAGATTAATTTTCTATAAAAAAATTAATTTTTAACAAAAAAAAAAAGATTTTTCAACAAAATAATTAAATTTGTAACCAAAGCAACCAATATTTAACCAACAAGATAAATGTTCATTTAATAAGATTAATTTTCTAAAAAAAAAGAATATTTCTCAATAAATTATTGAAATTTTCATCCAAAGAAACTAAACTTTAACCAAAAAGATAAATTTTCATTCAATAAGATCAATTTTGTATAAAACATTAATTCTTAACAAAATGAAAACGATTTTTCAACAAAATAGTTAAATTTCCAACCAATGAAATTAATTTTTAACGAAATTAATTCCATTAATAAATAATCGAAAAATCCTTTTAATCCAAAAATAAACTGAACTTCGATAACGAGGAAAGATTCTTTGCACATTAAACCAAGTAACTTCTAAATTTAGCTACTGTATCTCTTCCAAAATTAATCCTCCCTTTCGAAATGCAAAATTTTTTCCTGATCATAAAAAAATAAAAAAATTGATTGAATAAAATACTTTTATTTCACAAACAAATTTTGTTAAGTAATTAAAAAAAATTATGTATTATTAAAACAAATTTTTAATTGTTTACATTCGGGAATTTTCCTGGGTCACAGAATTTTATTTTTACGGGATTTTTCACTCGTCCAAAATTTCAAACAGTTTCATTTCGAAGATTTTAATTTAATAATTTTCATTCCTAATTATATTTTAAATTAAAAGTCTTCCGTTCGTTCTTTGGATTTAAAAAATCAACTTTTTTTTTAAATTTCCTATCGGTTCAAAAATTATGGCAAATTTTTTGTATGTACAATTTTTGCTAGTGAATAGTAATAATAAAAAAATTCTTCAATTAAAAATTTGTTGAACATGTGCAAGAAACCTGTTTTTCTTTAGATTGAGATAAATTTGTTGGAAAAAAGTTGATTATGTCGAACCTAACATTTTTTCAGGTTAAAAAAAATTTCAGTTTAAACATTTTTTCAGGATTGAAAGTTCAGTTATTTTGTTGAATATTAGTCGTTTTGGTTTTAAAATCAATCTTTTTTTGGGTAAAAATGTAACTGTTTTTTGTTCAAAATAAAAATATTTGTTGACTAAAATACAAACTATTATATTTTATTTTCTACAACAGTCTCAATTTTTTATTATTATTTAATAACAATACCCACTTAAAAAAATTTATTTATTCAGGCATAAAATAGCTATGGTTGACTATTTGGGAATTTATTCCTAAAGTTAACAATAATAACAATTAAATGTTGGTGACGCATTTTCTTGGTAGAAACAATACCATTCAGCTATTTGCAACAATTAAAAAAAAATCCGGAAATTCTCATCTGTTGAATAAAATATACCACGTAAGAAGTTTTAAAATAAAATTCAAATATTTCTCGAATTTCGTACCTCGATTTCAACTTATCACATGACCTATGGAAATTGAAGCAAAAATCTGAAATTTATACCATATAGTCTTTTGAGTCTTACCTTTAATTCAAGCCAATAAAACTTAAAAAATCTTTATGGGTTCCCGAGTTATGACTAAAAAAGCCCAAGCGTGTCTACCTGGCTCCTCAAAGGACTGAAACTCGACGCTGACACGCTATGACATTTTTAGTCATATCTCGGAAACCCATAGAGATTTTTCAAGTTTTATCGGCTTGAATTAAAGATAATACATCAAAGACCATGTGGAATAAATTTCAGATTTCTGTTATGACTTTCCTAGATTATGTCGTGAGTTGAAGTCAAGGCACAAAATGCGAGAAATTCTTGCATTTAAACAAAAAAAACTTTTCACGTGGTATATTCTTTTCAAAAAGTCAAAAACATCTCTACAAGAGGTCATTTTACGCGGAATTTCATAAGCTTTTCAACAGTTCTTTAAAAAAGTTTGTCGCTTTTCTTTTGAACGATTTATCACGTTTCAAAGTCAGCAGTAGTTTTTAGTACCACAATTTTAGTCTTGCGCACGGCTCTATATTTTTAATGATAATTTGAGAACTAATTAAGGTTTTCCCACTTTCTTGGGTTCATTTTAAAGAGAAGATTCCAAGGTTCATTTTGTGTGACTTTCAAGTTTCGATAATTATTTTCCTAGAATTTTTCGGGAGTTTAAATTGAATTATGAAAATTGTCAAAAATTATAAATCATACAGGTCCAAAATTTTTTTTTCTCGAATTTTTGTTAATAACACCGGGAAATTTGTTCGAATCCACACAAAAATAAATTAATTTTTTGTTTAAATGATATTTAGAGGTGGCGCAAGCTCCATGAAATTTGACACGTATTTCCCATAAGAAAAAAAGACATTTTTGTACATTTTATTCAGAATTCTCAATCTTAGTTGAATCGAGTTGAAACTCAACATTTCTTCTCACAATTAGCCATGGAATACGAATAAAATATCACTTTTCAAATATCACCCCCATAAGTCTGTTTTATAGGGTCCCAAAAAAACCCCGTAAGTGAAAAAATGTGTTTTTGGCGCTAATTATGATTTTTATGCGTATTTTCGAATGAAAATTGTTTTTAATACATAAAATACTACTCTATACTGGTAATAAGATGTTTAAATAAATTGTTTAAATAATTTTGTTATTTTTTTTAGCAATTTTCTCTTAAAATGGAGATAGAAAATCGTTTTTTTTAATTTTCCGCTTTTTGTCCAATTTTCAATTAGAGAGAAGTAAGATTTCATTAATCTTAACAAAAATGATTGTTTAAACAATTTATCATTGTTAATAATATTCTCTTAAAAAATGCTAGAAAATTGCAGTTTTTTCTGAAATTTTTAACTTTTTGTTTACTTTTCACTTGGAGTTAAATAATTAATCAAAGTTAACAAAATTATTTGTTCAAACAATTTATTATTATTAATATTCAATTTGAATAATACTAGAAAATTGCATTTCTTTTAAATTTTCAACTATTTGTCTACTTTTCACATAGCGTGAGTTATTAATTAATTCAATTTAGCAAAAATAATTATTCCAACAAATTTTTATTGTTTATAACTATCTACTTTATCAATGCAATATATTTGCGTTTTCTTCTGAAACGTTGAACTTTTTACCCACTTTTTACATGCTAAAGTAATAAACAATGCAAGTTAACAAACATAGTTGTTTAAACAATTTATAATTGTTTATAACTATCTTCTCTTAGACAAATGCTAAAATGTTGCTGTTTTTGTAAACTTTTTGTCCACTTTTCACTTAGTAAGGTGATAATTAATGAAATCTGAACAACCTAATTACTTAAACAAATTATCATTTTTTATAAATATCTTCTATATTGATGCTAGGTAGTTACGGTTTTTTTTTTGAATTTTCAACTTTTTGTCCACTTCACAATGAGTATCATTTTTTAAATATTATCTATCTTTTTTAAGTGAATTATTTTTCTTCTTTTCCAAATGTTTAAAAAAATTAATTTAAACAAAAAAGCTATCTTACACAGGAGAGAAAAACAAAGAATAAAATAATTTGGAAGTGAACATATTTTCATATCAGCCCCCCTCCAGCAAAATATACTCACGAAAAATAAAGAGGTTGTTCAAAATATGTTTCTCCTCAATGTTTACTTATCATTTATTCATAACTAAAAAAAGCAAAATTAAACATTTCAGAAGAAACCGCAACTTTCTAGCACTTATCTAGGAGAAAATAGTTATAAACAATAATAAATTGTTTAAACAACTATTTTTATTAACTTGCATCAATTAACCTCACTAAGTGAAAAGTGTACAAAAATTTAAACATTTCAGAAAAAACCCGCAACTATCTCGCATTAATATATATGAAGATAGTTATAAAAAATAATAATTTGTTTAAACAATAAGTTTTTGGTAAATTTAATTATTTATTTAGCCACTCTAAGTGAAACATAGTCAAATAGTAAAAAATTTCAGAAAAAACTGTAATTTTCTAGCATTAAGCAAAGAAAATATTATTAACAATAGTAATAAATTGTTTAAACAATTATTTTTGTTGACTTGAATTAATTAATACTTCACTCTAATGGAAAAGTAGACAAATTGTTGAAAATTTCAGAAAAAAAACTAAAACTTTCTAGCATTATTCAAATTGAATATTATTAACAATAACAATAAATTGTTTAGACAAATAATTTCGTTAACTCTAATTAATTACTTTCCTCACCCAAATTGGAAATTAGACAATAAGTGGAAAATTTGTGAAAAACCGGGACTTTCTATCTCCATTCTAAGAGAAAATTGCTAAATACAATAATAAATTGTTTAAATAATTTATTTATATATATTATTATTAGTGTAAAGTAGCGTTTCATGTAACAGAAACAATTTGCATTATTAAAAAACGCAAAAAGATAATTAGCGCCAAAACGTCGCAAAACCCATTTTTTCACTTATGGGGTTTCTTTAGGACCCTATAAAAAAGACTTATGGGGATGATATTTGCAAAGTAATATTTTTTTCGTATTCTATGGCTAATTGTGAAGAGAAATTTCAAGTTTCAACTCGATTCAGCTAATATTGAGGATTCTAAATAAAATTTACAAAAACGCCTTTTTTTCTTATGGGAAATATGTGTTAATCTTCATGGGGCTTGCGCCCACCTCTAAATATCATAAAAAAGAAAAAAATTGGAATTATTTTTGTGTGGATTCGAACGGATTTCTGGAAATTTTGAAGATGAATTTTCCATTTTCGGGGAAAATCTAGATGAATCTTATCTAGATGAATCTCATCTAGATTAATCTTATCTAGGTGAATCTTATCTAGATAAATCTCATCTAGATGAATCTTATTTAGATAATTCATGTCTAGAAGAATCTTATCTAGTTGAATCTTATCTAGATGAATCTTATCTAGATGAATCTTATCTAGATGAATCTGATCTAGATGAATATTATCTAGCTGAATCTGATCTAGATGAATCTTATCTAGATAAATCTTATCTAGATGAATCCTATCTAGATGAATCCTATCTAAATGAATCTTCTCTAGATGCATCTTATCTAGATGAATTTTATCTAGATGAATCTTATCTAGATAATTCTTATCTAGATGAATCTTATCTAGATAATTCTTATCTAGATGAATCTTATCTAGATGAATCCTATCGAGATGAATCTTATCTAAATAAATCCTATCTAGATGAATCTTATATAGATAAATCCCCCTTTTTTGAGCCGACGGCAAAATTAAATCGCGCATTATTTTCAAGATCTGGGAACATTCATGGCAAGTTTAAATTCTAGACTAGTACTTGTTATTAATTTTTCTGAGCTCACTCTAACACAGCCTCTTGCCGCGAGCGCAAGGTTTCGTGCCGAGAACATTTTCCCGTTCGCAGAAGCATCCAGGATCAAACCTAAGTGCACTGGTATCCCGGACCTTGCGCCAAACGCTTTCGCGATTACGAACAGCCGCCAGGGACTAATTGTACTAACGGAATTTTCTTTGAAGCCAGTATTATGAAAAGTATACACCATCTTCTCGAAAACTCGACATCAAATCTCGGTTCGGGAAGATTCGCGGTGTTAAGCCCTTTCGAGCGCGGACAACACTCGGATGGGTGACCTGTGACGCCGGAGGTTTTTTTGATGCCGAGGATTGTGTCCATTCGATGGTATGACAAATCGAATATAGTCTACCTTCAAACTCGATAGTCGAAAACCCGGCTGAACTCAAAAGATGGTTTTCTGTAGTTTTCCACTCCCCTGGCCAAACGTACGTCTTAGTAGAAGAAAAATGTTAATTCAAAAATATTTTTGAAGATTTCAGATATATCAAATCAAAAAACGAAAAAGTTAATTAATAACCAAATAGTTGAGTTTTTTACGAAAAACAGATTCATTTTTAACCAAAAAAATTAATTTTCTGCCAAAAAGACTAATTTTCAACAAAAATATTTTCAACAAAACAGATTAATTTTCAACTAAAACGTTGCATTTTTAAGAAAAGAATAATTTTTAATACAAAATAAAAATGCCGAATAACTATTCATTTTCTATATTCATTTATTTTTAGGGTTATGTAAATATTTAGGCTTCTTAAAAAAATTCAGAAAGGTTTTTGGAAATTTCAGATTTGTCAAAAAATTGTCTAGAAAATTTTGAAGCAATTTTAATTTTTTTTGAAATCTTCTAAAACCTACATTTAATTTTGACTTTTTTTTTAATCTTCCCAAGAATTAAGTAAATTATTTTCGAATCTTTTCAAAACTTTGAAATATCTTTTGATATAATTCCAGGTTTTCGCATAATAAAATAAAAAAATAAATTAATCCAAAAATATATATTTTGAACAAAAAATCTAATAGTTGATAATTCGATCCAAAAATATTTCAATTTTATATAAAAAAAAGCAAGTTAAACTGATTCAACAAAATGAATTTCCAGCAAAATAGATCATTTTTCAATCAAATTGTTGAATTTTCAATAAAAAAATACGAATTTTCAACAAAATAGTGGCATTCTTAATCAAAGAGATGATTTGTTAACGAACTTTAAACAAAAAACTAAAATGGATTTTTTAGGCACGAAAAAAAATGTGGGTAAATTATAATTTGAAGAGAAAAATAAATTTTAATACAAAATACGAATTTCGAATAACAATTTACTTTGTAAGTTAATTTGTTTATTTGTTTTATGGATACAAGAATATAATTTTCCTAGGTTTCTGACGCAAATTTAAAAATATTTTTGAAGATTTAAGATATTACGAAAAAGTATCTAGAAAATTTGTAAGAAATTTTTTTTTATGCAGGAATTTAAAATAATGTCGGAAATCTTTCAAAGTTGAAAAAAAAGACCGAATTATTCCTAGAATTCTTTTAAAAACTTTCGAATTCGTTTTTGGTGATTTTTAAAATCTTTTGTAATGTTTTATAATATTTTTAAATCTTCTCTTAAAATTTATTTAAAAAAATTAAGAGTCATTTTAAATATTCCGAGGAATATTAAGAAAATTTTTTTATTATCTTGAAACCTTTCAAAATCTTAAAAAAAACTTCAAGATTTTATTTCGAAATCTTCAAAAATCTACTTTTTTCTTAGTTTTTTGAGATCTTTTCGAATTTCAAATCATTTAAAATCTCGTTTTTAAATCTTATAAATATTTTTTTAAATGATGATGAAATCTGCCAGATTCTTTTTTAGAATTTAGAAAATCTTTCGGAATCTTTTTTCAACCTTTTCAAATATTCTCTTAAAATAACTTTCGTTAAATAAAGAATCATTAAAAATTTTCCCAGAAATCTGCGAACATTTTTTTGTGCTCTTGAAAATCTTTCAGAATATTCAAAAAAACTTTTAAATATCTCTTAAATGTAGTCGAATCAATTTCAAAATACTTGAAAAGCTTCAAAATTTTATTTAAAAAATCTACATTTTCTTCAAAATTGGTTGAAATCTTACAAAAATTTGAAATTATTTTTGAATCGTTTCAAAACTTCTCAAACTTTGAAATATCTTTTGAAATAATTCAAAGTTTCCTTAAAATTTTACAGATTCTTTTTCGACATTTTTTTCAAACCTTCTAAGCAAAATAGTAAGAAGCAAATTATTCTCGAATGTTAAAAACATTTTCAATTAATTTTTTTTTTAATTCGCTCAAAAAGACAAGAATTTATTATCAAAGAATCATTTATACTTACATTTTTTTTTTTTTTAGAAATAAATTTCTAGGATTAAAATTACTCATTTGAAGAGTTTTTTCATTATCAAATTTTTCCTCCCGCGATAGTTTTATCTAGTCTTGTTTTAATCTATTAATGGCATCGCTGGTATCCTCAGGAGATAACGTCAATTTTCGTTCGAATTGAACTGATTAGGGAAATTAATTATTTTGCGCATATATACCATGACAATCTATTAAAAATTTTCCATTGGGGTCCTGATAAATGCGTAAAATCGCTTCTAAATTTAAAGAGTCATTCAACGCGAAAAAAATAAACAACCCACTCAAGAAAAGTGATTAATCAGTTGGCATGATGAAAATAAAAAAAGTTGAACATTGGCCTTAATTTGCAATTGAATATTTTTAAACGAAAAGCAATTTTTAACTTTTTTATTGTTTTGTAGGCATCCCTAGAGTATACTTTGTATGTGTACCAAATTTCAAACAGTTTCAGTGATATTTGTCCGAGTTATGGCAATTTATGTTTCAAGCACTTATTGATTTTCGGAAATTTTGTTCATTTTTTAATTTGTAATATTAAAACTAATTATTGGACAAAAAAAAAGGTAAATAGAAAAAAGTTCAATATTGGCCAGACGATGACGTAAATTGAGCTCTCGAATTTAATAACACGCTCGACCTTAATTTGAAGTTGAATATTTTTAAACAAACAGCCATTTTGAATTTTTTGGTTGTTTTGTAGGCATCTCTAGAGTATACTTTGTATACGTACCAAATTTCGAAAAGTTTCAGTAATATTTGGCCGAGTTATGACAATTAATGTTTTTTGATTTCAACTTGCCATAATTCAGCCAATTCTTATAATTTTTCAATGAAATTTACAGGGAATATTCTGTATGATGTTCTGCGACTGTTAGACTGAATAATTTACGACCATTTTTGTTTAAACTAAAGTTATAAATGAGACATTGCATAAATAAGCTAATATTGAGCAACAAAAAACTTCCAACGGGGAAGTTGTTCAGAAAGGTATAAATATGTTTTCTACAGATATAATTATTTAAACTAAAGTATCATTAAGAAATCAGAAGTTTCATTTCGGCCGCACGCTCAAAAAAATGAGACTTTTATGATAGAAAAATATCGAAATGTGAATACTTTTTTATGAGGGGAACTTTTTTTCGCGTGGGGCGCACAATTGGACGTTATAAAAAAACTTTGGATGATTATAGAGAATCCAATTTTTAAATAAATAAAAAAATTAGAATTTACTTACTATTTCCGCTCCGAAAATTGTCATCCGTCATCAGCTGTTCAACTTAATGTGATTGCGCATGCGCACAGGTGCTTTATAGCAAATTCACAGTTAGGCCATTATGGCATTCTAACCAAACAAAAATTTTGATGAAAATATTAATGGTCTATCCATGAATTAATGGTGAAACATGTATTTGTTCAGAACAATTTTTTAAGCAATTTAAATTGCGAAAACAATGAATTTCAACAATTAATTATTGTAAATCACGAAAATATGTTAAAAAATTGAAGAATGTTTAATTGCAATTCTTCCAAATTGCAGAACTTTGAATTGTAAATCTTAAAATTGAAAAGTTTGTAATTTTGGGAATTCGCAATTAAAAATAATACAAATTTTAAGTTTTACAATTAAAAATTCTGTAATTTTGATAAAAATTGGTATGATAAAAATCATCCCAATTTAAGATTTATATATTTTTGTTACTGTTTTTTATCTAATTTCAATGTTAACCTAATTTAATTAATTTTTCTATTTATTATTTTGACTCTATAAATATTAAATAAATTTTCATTGTAAATCTTAAAAATTGAAGAATTTTCCATTGGGAAACTTTGAAATTTAACTACATATTCAAAAAAAAACTTTCAAAATTAAAAAACTTTACAATATATATCTTACAAATTAAATAATTTTCAAATCAATATTTTCAACATTTAAGAATTTTTAATTGTAACTCTGTTAAATTGTAGACATTTCAATCATAAATATTTAAAATGAAAGAATTCTTAATTTCGAAAATGTACGCAATTGAAAATTCTGTAGTTTTGATTTTACAAAAGCATTCAAAATTACATCTTTCTAAATGATCACATTAAGAATTGAAGAATCTTCAATAATTGTAAATCTTCAAGATAGACCATTATAAAAAGATGTTCAAAATTATATGATTTTAAACTGTAAATATTTCAAATAACCAAAAATAACTTCAAAATGAAGAAAATAATTTTAAGTTAAATACAAATTTTATTTGAACAAAAAACCATTTTTTTACGCAAAGAAATATCTTTGTGTTTGATTTCTTTTAAATATAACGAAACCGTGTAAATTTACCCCCCCCTCTCGCCCTCTCCGTGTAATAGATTGTAACATTTTGTCGACCCCCTCCCCCCTAAAAAAAACGTGTTTCGTAATTTATGAATTACCCCTGTTTAGAGACTGTTAGAAATGAGTGATGCACGTGAATTAATTAAAATTATAGTTGGATAATTTATAAGGAGTTTGTGTACAGAGCACTCGAGAGATACTGACACTTGTTACGTCAACGTCGACTCGTTGCAGAAAAGCTTCTGGTGAATATATTGACACAAGAAATTTGCATTGCACTTATACTTTCTTGTATCTACGATACGATGTTATTTTTATTAGAATTTGTGAGATGAAGGTATATAAAGGAGTGTTGTTATCAATTATTCATCGTTTTAATGGTTATGGCGTAGCGCAAGAAAATGCAGTAATAATGTAAAAACTGACCTATTTCATCTTCTTGCAAGAAGCACTCACGCACATACTCTCTGAATCCAAATTAGTAGAAATTTTACTATTGCAATTAGTACAATTAATTTCTTAGGAAACATAATTTAGTCATTTTTTAAATAATTTCTGATGATTTTTGAGTTTTAGTTCAAAATTATTTTGAATATACCGCTAAAAGTAAATGGCGTCTCTCGTATGGCGAGTGCGTATACCAGTGCTCCCGATTTGGCTCCCTAATCGCACTGCGCATGCGTCGCACTAGCAGCCTGATTGGATGTTGATCGCGCGTTTATTTGAAATGATTAAATATGCAAATCAATTTTAGACAATATATAATAATCGTGAGGTACAAAAAAATATTATGAATGATTTAAAGTTTACATTGGTGAAAAAATGTATTTCTTTCTTTGAATTTAAAATCAGTAATTTATTTGTGAAGAGTACAATCAAATAATTATTTCACCTTGCACCCTAAAATATTATTTTGTGATCTGAAAATAAATTGTTATTGATTCCACAGTGATGATTTATTATAAAAAATTGATTGACACATCAAATAGTTTCAAAAAATCGCGCCATTTACAGCCAATGAGACTGCCGATGCAACGCATGCGCACTGTAGTTAGGGAGCCGAATTGGGTGAACTGGTGTCTACACGCTGCTACTGCCATGGCGCCGTAACTATCGCTCCTCTCGCGATTTTTCATTCATGAATAAGTGGATTTTGACTTCAATCTATTGCAAGTCGAATTATTTTTTCGTGTCTGTTTATTTTTATTCAAATGGTTAAGTTTTATTTTGATATTGAAGAATAAATAAATAGTTTAAAGGGAACTGGGAAAGTGTCCTTGAAAAAAGTTAGGTTAACTAAAATGTATTTTCAGAAAAATTAAACATCTTCGAGGCTTAGAGTGTGCGGAAATTGGCAAAAGTACTGCAGAATCACCAAACTCGACTTAAGGGGTCATTCTACTATCTAACTTTCGAAAAATCGATTTTTTTTTGCATTTTTCGACAGGTTATATATTCAGAAATATATCAAAATTTCAAACAGAAATTCGGATGCATATCCGGAATTATTGTTGTTTATTTTTAAATGTGTATATGTGAAGAAAATATTGCACTTCTAAGAATTTATACGGAGCAGCGATCGCTGATTAAGCGTAAGTGAATTTTTCTTACAACTTTTATGATCCGGTTTCTCAAAAAGTTTTCAAACGATTTCTTTCAAATTTTTTTACGTTTATTCTAATCATAAATATCTACAAAGTGACAAAGCGGTTCTTCAAATTTATAATTTTATCATAGTTAAATTAACAAAAAAAGAGAAAAAACACGATTTTCGGAAATTTTTTGGTTAAACTGCCGCCATTTTTTTTATTTTGCAAAATAAAAAAAATCTGCTTTGTCACTTCAGAGCTATGATCATACTAATAAAGAAAATTTCTCATTTGTTTGTTTCAGATGATGCTGACTGGAGATATCGTGCGTGCAGAGGACATGCCTTTTTTGAGTCACTTTGTTTAATGTTAAATTATACCTTAACTAAATAATAAGTTTATGTAAAAAAATTGTTTTTGTAAATTATGAGACAGCATAAATAAACGCTGAAAATTGTATTCAATTATATGAAGTAGTTGTTGAGAACAAAATTCTTGAAAATCACCTTTTTTTGCGGAGATAGTAAAATGACCACTTAATTCTAAGGAATATTTATGGGCCTTTTATGTTTTTAATAATTTATCATTTGATTTAAATATAATTCTCTTCATTGTGAAATCAGTTTTTAAATTTATTCAAAACTATCGTTAAAGAAAAAAATTATACATTCAGATTTAATGTGATGCCTTTGAATAAGAACTAGAAAAGCTGAGAGCCATGAATTAAAATAATTTTAATATTCAATAGAATTTTCATACTATAAGCCAACTACTTTTGTTTAAAAGTTCAATCTTTTCGGTTGAAAAGTCTACTATATTATTTTTTGTTGAGAATTCTTTTTTGGTTAACAATTATAGTACTTAAATCAAAATTTAATTATTTGGTTAAAATTTGAACTATTTTGTTGAAAATTCAATAATTTTGTTAAATAGTCATTCTTTTTGGTTGAAGATTCAACCATTTGGTTGAAAATTCCTCTTTTTGGCTTTAAAATTCAATAATTTGATTAAAATTTGTTTTATTCTTTGACTGAATAATCTTCTTTGGTTAAAAAATCAACTATTTTGTTGAAAATTCGTCTGTTTCGAAATAATTCAACTTCTATCTCAAATAAAAATATTTTTAGGTTGAAATATCAAATATGACATTTTTCGCCGAGATTTCATAATTGATAGTTGAAAATTCAATTCATTTTTGAAAAATCGCCAATTTTGGTAAAAATCAATCTTTTTTGTTGAAAATCAACTGCTTTTTTTTTTAAATAAAATTTGTCTTTTTGGGTCGAAAATTAAACTATTTTGGTAGAAAACTACATATATTGTTGAAATTTCGTCTTTTTTTGGTAAAATTCAACTATTTTTTTATTTGAAATAATTTTTTTGTTAAAGATAAATAATTTCAGTTGAAAAATCATCCCCTGTTGTAAATGAGTTTTTTTTGTAATTAATTTTTTCAACTGAAAATGTAACTTTTTCATTTTCAGTTGAAAATGTATATTTTTTTAGTAGGAAATTAAACTACTTGATTAAAAGTTGAACTATTTTGTTGAAAATCTTTTTTTGTTGAAGATTCATCATTTCAATTCAAAATTCATCTCTGGTTGAAAATTCGTTCTTTTTGTTTGTTAAAAATTAATTTTTTTCAACTGAAAATTTATTCATTCTTGTTGAAGATTGATAATTTTTGTAAAAAATTAATATCTCCGGTTGAAAGTTTAACTATCTTGTAGAAAAAAAATTTTTTTGTTTAAATTAGTTTCTTTAACTGAAAATGTAACTTGTTCATTTTTGGTTGGAAATTGATACTTTTTAGTAGAAAATTCAACTACTTGGTTAAAATTTAAACTAATTTGTTAAAAATCACTTGTCGTTGAAGATTCATAATTTTATTTGAAAATTCGTCTTTTTAAAATTAGTATTCTTGGTAGAAAATTCATTTTTACGGTTGTTTCAAGTTAAATTTAATATAGTATATTAATTTATTTTCCTTATTTCTCATGTTTTGAAAGAATTTTGGCCCCAGTAGAGAATTCAACTATTTGATTGAAAATTGACATTTTTTTATTGAAAATTTATATTAACAGGTCAAAAATTTAGCGGTTTTGTAGAAAATTCGTCTTTTCGACTTAAAAATTCCACAATTTGTTTGAAATTTTGTCCTTCTTGATCAAAAAATCTTTTTTAGATGAAGATTTATCTTTTATGGTTGAAAATTTAAATCACAATTCTGAAATGTTGCTGAAAAGGGTGCTCGTTTCAATATCCATATTAATGATTAATAAATATTTGTGAATTATAAATATTGCGCAATTTTCTTATCAAAGTTAATTAAAAATACTATTTTAGCAACTAAAATAAAAAGAAGAATAAAAGATGTAGACAAATAAATTTTCAGTTAAAAGTGCTGGAATCGTTATAATTCGTAGATTTCGAATTTTATATTGTTTGGCCGCGCGAGGGGCAGCCGCCTAGTGGGGGAAGAGTACACAGGTAGCTGCTGCGGTCACAGGTAGCTGGTGCGGTACACAGGTAGCTGGTGCGCTCCTCTGCCCGAAAATTTATTTAATAAATATCAAATATTAATAGATAATAAAATACAAATAAATAATATAATAAATATAAAAAAGGCTTTGAATGGGCATTAATTCACGTGTTGCGTTTCGCTCTTTTGCAACAAGGATCATGAAACTTTTTTTTATCAAAATTGAAGATTACCTTGGTGAAACTAGATTATTCTAATCAATCTTTTGCGTTCTAGACCTTATAATCCGTAGATTCTTAACAGTTTAATAAATGCGTATAAGTGAAACTATTTTTAAACCTAATCGGTAAATTAGTTCAATCAATTTTTTACGTTCTAGAAATGATATTCTGTTGATTCTTAACAGTTTAGTAATGCGTAGATTAAACTATTTTTAAACCTGATCGCTATTTCAACGATATACACTTTTTTATCATTATCATTGAGAATTTTCACGTGGAATCTTCGAGGACAATTTGTGGATTTTTTATTTATCACTATCATTAATCACTACATGATTAACTATTTTCATATCGTGACATGTATATCATCATTAAACTTGATGGTAAATCTTTTATTCAGGAGGAAGTTTGCACTTTTAGGAAAAATTCTGATCTTGATTAAGGGGAGGGATCACGTCACTTTTCAATGATTTGAAATCAATCAACTTAATTTCATATCTTTTAAGCGCAAAAGTAGTTAGTTTATTGCAACATTTTTAATATTTTTTAGTATTTTAGTTTATTTCTTTCAGGGTGGCGATTCTTCAAACAATTTCAAATTTCCCGCATTTCCGGTCAAAATTTTCAATCAAATTAATTTTCAACAAAAAAAAAACGGATTTTCAACAAAATAGTTCAATTTTCAACCAAAGTGATGAATTTCCAAATGAAATTATGAATCCTCAACTCGAATAGTTACATTTTAAACTACAAAGATATTTATCTAAAATGAAGAATATTTAACTGGGACACTTGAATTCGCAACCAAAAAAGATGCATTTTTGAACAAAAAGATTAATTTTCAAATAAAAAGAATAATTTTTCACAAAAAAATACAATTTTTCAACAAAACACATAAATTTTTAAGGAAATAGTTAAATTTTCTAATTAAAAAAGACAACTTTTCAACCAAATTGTTCAATTTTGAACTAAAAAAATAATAACTTTCAACCGAAAATGGAATAGTAACATTTTTAGTTAAAAAAATTAATTGTCCATCAACAATAAGAGTTTTCAATTAAAACAATGAATCTTCAAGTGAAATAGTAGAATTTTCAAAAAAAATTAATTTTTACTAAAAAAGATAAATTGTCAACGAAAACTTAAATAATTAAATTTCAAGATAAAAAATCATCAGTTAAAAAAATTACTTAAAAAAAACTAACTCTCAAAAAATAGTTACATTTTCAAAAAAAAGTGGTGAATCTAAAAAAAAATTGTGAATATTTAATTGGAATAGTTTAATTTTAAACCAGAAAGATGAATTTTTTACTGAAATTATGAATCTTCAACTTGAATAATTGAATTTTTGAACAAAAAGATTAATTTTGAACCAAGAATATTAATTTCTACCAAAAAAGAAGAATTTTCAACTAAAAAAGATAATTTTTCAACCAAAAATTAAATAATTAGATTTTCAGTCAAAAAATGAATGTTCAACCACAGAGATGAATTTTTAAATCAAATTATGGAAGATTCAACTGGAATAATAGTTACATTTTTAGTTAAGAAACAAAAAAATAATTTTCAACCAAAAAAACGAACGAAAAAACAAGTTTTTAATCAAATAGCTCATTTTTCAACCAAAGAAATGAATTTTTAATTAAGACGATAGGTCTTCAATCATAAAAAAAATTAATTTGCAACAAAAGAGTAACTTTCAAACAAATAATTTTATTTCCAACTTAAACGATGAATTTTCAACTAAAATTATAAACATTTAACTGGAATACTTGAATTTTTAAACGAAAAGGAGAATTTTTAAACAAGACGATTGATTTTCAAATAAGAAGATTAATTTTTTAACAAAAAATACAATTTTTCAACAAAATACTTCAATTTTTAACGAAATAGTTAAATTATTTAATGAAAGAAGACAACATTTTCAACCAAATAGTTGAATTTTGAACTAAAAAAATAATAACTTTCAACCGAAAATGGAATAGTAACATTTTTAGTTTAAAAAATTAATTTTAAACCAAATATAAGAGTTTTTAACTAAAAAAATGAATCTTCAACTAAAATAGTCGAATATTCAAACAAAAAATTATTTTTTACTAAAAGGGATAAATTGTCAACCAAAACTTAACTAATTAAATTTCGAGTTAAAAAAATTAATGTTTAACCAGACATATGAATTTTCAACTACAATTATAAAATTTTCAATTGGAATAAGTTAAAGTTTCTGTTAAAAAAATTACTTTCAACAAAAAAAAAATAACTTTCAAAAAAAAGTTACATTTTCAAAGAAAGTGATGAATTTTCAAATAAAATTGTAAATATTTAACTGGAATAGTTGAATTTTAACCAGAAATATGAATTTTTAACTGAAATGATGAATCTTTAACTAGAATTATCGAATTTTTGACCAAAAAGATTAATTTTCAACCAAGAAGATTAATTTCTACCAAAAAAGACGAATTTTCAACTAAAAAAGATGATATTTCAACCAAAAATTGAATAATTAAATGTTTAGTACAATATGAATGTTCAAAAAAAATAATTTTTAACAAAAGAGTTTAACTTTCAACCAAATAATTTTATTTCCAACCTAAAAGATGAATTTTCGATTAAAAAATACCAATTTTCATCCAAATTGTTGAATTTTCAACTAGAAAAGATAAATTTTCAACCAAAAGTGGACACTCAAATTTTCAGTTTAAGAAATGAATTTTCAAAAAAACTGATGCATTTTCAACTAAAATGAATCTTCAACTGGAATAGTTTAATTTTATACCAAAAAGATGAACTTTCAACCATAAATATTAATTTTCTACAAAAAAGGCGAATTTTTCAACCAAATACATGAATTTGTATGGAAATAGTTGAATTTTTAATGAAAGAAGACAAATTTTCAAGCAAGTAATTGATTTTTGAACTGAAAAAAAAATAATTTTCAACCAAAAATTAAATTTCAAGTTAACAAATTAATGTTTAACCAAACAGGTGAATTTTCAACTGCATCTGTGGAATTTATAATTGGAATAAGTTATATTTTCAGTTTAAAAAATTGCTTTCAACAAAGGAAGCTAATTTTCAACAAAAAAAGAACTAACTTTCAAAAAAATAGTTACATTTTCAAACAAAGTGATGAATTTTCAAATAAAATTTTTAATATTTAACCGCAATAGTTGAATTTTTAACTGAAAAGATGAATCTTCAACTAGAACATTTGAATTTTTGACCAAAAAGATTAATTTCCAACCAAAAAGATTAATTTTTACCAAAAAATACGAATTTTCAACTAAAAAAGATAATATTTCAACCAAAAATTGAATGATTAAATGTTTGGTGAAAACTGAAGGTTAAAAAAAATTAATTTTTAACAAAAGAGTTTAACTTTCAACCAAATAATTTTATTTCCAACCTAAAAGATAAATTTTTAACTAAAATGATAAATATTTAACAAAATATGTGAATTTTCAAAGAAATAGTTGAATTTTTAATTAAAAAAGACCAATTTTTATCCAAATTATTGAATTTTGAACTAGAAAAGATAATTTTAAACCAAAAACTCAAATTTTCATTTTAAGAAATTAATTTTCAATGAAAGTGATGAATTTTCAACTAAAATGATGAATCTTCAACTGGAATAGTTTAATTTTACACCAAAAAGATGAATTTTCAACCATAAATATTAATTTTCTACAAAAAAGGCGAATTTTTTACAAAGTACATAAATTTTCAAACAACTAGTTTAATTTATGAATAAAAAATATCAATTTTCATACCACTAGTTTAATTTCCATCCAAAAAAGATAAATTTTCAACCAAATTTATAATAGTTAGAATTTCCGTTAAAAATCTCATTCTTAAAAAAAAAAAAAAAAAACGGAATTTTGTACTGGAAGTTAAATTTTTAGTTTAAAAAGTTGATTTTCAACCAGAGATGAATTTTCAATTAAATTAATGAATCTTCAAGATAAATTAGAAATCACTTTTCTAAATTGACCAAAATTATTAAAATAATGAAAACTTCCATTTTTCTGCGATCAGAGATAAATTCCCGTTTTTTAAAATTAAATTCCCGGTTTCCCGGTCAAGTTGCCACCCTGAAAACAATAAAAAAAACTATAGCGGTGTTTTTTCATCAAAAGGAACAAATTTAGGGCATCAATCCTTGCGTTTTCTATTTTAATTTATTAAAAGAAAAGTGACTGAAGTGATATTTTCATTTTTTTAAATGACTACAGTGACTTGATCATAAAAAAGTGAAATTAAAAAATAAAATTACCCGCGAAACGCGTCCACAGACTGCAACCTCGATGCAGTTTTCGATATGGTGATGATCAGTGGGGAAGCAGAATCGGAATCTTGTAATCTTGCGACATCCTGAAAAAAAATTTATTTCATAATTCTAAAGATCACATTTTGACATAAACAGGCCTCGCATTCACTTCAGAGATGAAAAATAGTGTAAATAGTGTCACAAATTAAAGAAAAATAGTGTAATAAAAATTTTCAAATATTAAACTCATATGTAGTCCGAAATAAAAAAGTGTGAAATGGAAAATTAACTTTATTTTTTAAGCAAAATTTCCAGCTTTATAACCTAATATTTTTAAAGTATTAAAAATAAACTTCAATGTTTATTTAAAATGTTATTCTTTAGTCCATAAATTATAAAATTTCCTATTTGTTGTCCTATTTATTCAAGAATTTATCTTTCTTCGTTCAAAATTAAATTCTTTTATTGAAACTTCAACAATTTTGTTAAAATTAAGACTTTTGTTGAAAGTTTCAACTGTTTGGAAAAAATTCGTATTTTTGGCTAACAAATTTATTAATTTGGTAGAAAATTAAACAATTTGGTTAAAAATGTATGTGTTTTGTTGAAAATTCGTATTTTTGGCTGAAAAATTATTTAATTTGGTAGAAAATTGAACTACTTGGTTAAAAATTTATGTATTTTGTTAAAAATTCGTCTTTTTTGGTAGAAAATCAATTTTGTTGTTGTTAAAAATTCATCTGTTTTAGTTGAGGATTCAAGTATTACGTTGAAAATTCGTTTTTGTGTTAAATCCAAATGTTTTTTAATTAAATTTTTTTTTAATAGCAATTATTTTGTTGAAAATTCGTCTTTTTTTATAGAAAATCAATTTTTTTGGTTAAAAATTCTAATTTTGTATTGAAAATTCATCTGTTTTAGTTGAGGATTCAAGTATTCCACACATCACTACTTTCCAACCGAGCAATTCACGCCTACCCTGAAAGGGAAACGGCTTAATGATATAATAATAATAATAGGCATTTATTAGAAAAAAAAAATTTGACCTTCAAAAATGTAAATCAAATATAAATTAAACTGATTTCAAATTTAGGGTTCTTGTTTTGTCCGAAAGAAAAGTTTTAAAAAAATGGTTAATACTTCAAGTGCAAAATTTGACATACTATTATTTATTTGTAATAATAATTTTCAAAATTTAAAGAAAAAACAAATTTCATGTTTCGGAAATTTTTGTTCAACTTTCTTCTAGATGAGAGAGAGCCTTAAAAATTATCCAAATGAAATTTTTTATTTCGATTAAAATTCAACATTTCGAGAATTTCCAAAAAATAGAAAAGAAAATAATATTTTTCTGATAAATTACAAAATGTCAATCAAAATTTTTACGAGACATGAAATATATTTCGAAACTAACCTAATAAAACTTTTTATTTGATCAAAATTCAAAAAGTAAGAGCATTTTCAAATTTTGAAACAAAATTTTCGGTTTAATTTTGTTTACATGGTTTTATTTTTCAAAAGCAATCGTCTGTATAACTTAGCTGTGGAGCACCAAGCGCGAGTAGCGCAATGAGAATGTAATCGTCAAGGCCGTAGGTGCTTTGAGAACCCTCTTCAAAGTCAAATCGAAAAAAACATGTTTAATTTCACTTTATGATTCTAGTTTATGAGGGGTTTAAATCACAGTTATTGATTTGCGCGCTCAAACTGGGCGCATTTTCAGGGCAGCTGAGAATAAAAATCAGTGCAAGGTAAGGAGAAAATATTACATTCATCATGAAAAATAAAAATTTTACATTATTTTGCAATATCTGAATAAGTATGAGATACGTATTAGATACGTGATAAGAATGTGTTCGTTAAAGCCGAAGGAGTTTTAATAAAAGAGAATTCAGAATCATCAAAGTACAGTTGTTATCGCTTTGACCTTTAATTTTAAAACGTCTGTGCACAAATGTGTGGAAAATACAAAGCCCGAGCGCGTAGCGCGAGATAAATACATCATCGAGCGCGAAGCCCGAGAACCAACAGTCGCGCGCCCGAGGCGCGCTCAAACTTGCGTTAAAAGGTTAAAAAATTCATAATAATATGTCTATTATTAAACATAAATGTATTAAAAGGAAAAACCGAAGCTTTCTTTTCTGTCAAAAAATGGTCCTGAATTCGAAAAAAAAAAATTATATACGTAATGTACATGTACCCAATGGGAAATTGACTACTGGTGCAGTACTGCGCCAGCATTGGCAGCGTCGGCCAGTACTGGCGCAGTGCTGGCAGGACCTTGGGATTATAACTATGTTCAGTACTGGCGCAGTACTAGAAATGAAGTTTAGACAGAGTTGAGCCGACGCTCGTTTAAATATCGTTTATAATCGAAAATGGCTAATGCTGAATAGTTTCAACATGTTATTATTACAAATAAAAAGCTGTAATGACTTTTTGAAATAAAAAATGGTCCTAGGTGCAATATGATCAAAATTTTTTGTACTCTGGGAAATTAAACATATTTTTCTCTGAATACGAAAATTATGGTCATTTTTTTTGCACAGTTTTTGGTATTATAAATACTAATAAAAAATTGAAATTGAAAAATATAATTTTTGTTTCAGTTAGAATTTTTTTAAAGTTAGAAGAAATAATAATAATAATGAATAAATAATAATAATTTGCATTGGTAAAGCAAACCAGAATTAATTTAGAATTCTCCAGTTTAAACTATGAAGACATGACATACACAATACTAATATTTGAAACAAAATTAAACACTATTAAACCGAATCTTTCAAAAATGTCATTTATGCTAATTTTCACAATACTCTAACTCAAACAAAAACTATATTTTTTTAATTTTGAGCGAAATTAAAAGCGTGTCTTTTTTATTTTCAAATCGTTATATATATATTTGCTATTTGATCTATGATTTTTGCCAATATCGGCACAGTAATTGAACTGCGATTCACACAGTACTGCGCCAGTACTCGTCCGCCAAGTCTTGGCTGGACGTTGGCATTGCCAATTCACCCAGTACTGCACCAGCACTGGTCCGCCCAGATTTGGCTGGACGTTGGCAAGACCACTTGCACAGTACTACGCCATATGTATGTGACGGCTCAATTATGTTTGAATAAGTTCAAACATAATGCCCATTAAAATTGAATGATTCTAAAAAATCATGAACAGCTCTGCATTTTAAATTATTGTAATCTGGTCAACAACACTAATATAACAAAATCATACATTTCGAAATTTTTCAACGTTCCTGATTGAGCATTTACAAATTAAGACCTTCAAGACCTAAAAAATTAAGCTATTTTAGAACTACACAAAATTTTGAAAATAAAAAATTAATTTGTTGCATTGTTCACCCTCCTCGATGTGCTTCTATTGGTAAGTTAAATGTACATTTAATTAGTAATATTATATAGTAAGAATCATTATATTAGATACAATTTTGGTTTTATTCTAAAGGTTCATCTGTAGAATATAATAGAATTTTATTTCTTATGCACATTCTTATCAAGAAGAAAATTCAATTATATTTCACAATAACATAATTCCTCCACGACCGTTTCCAATAAATAAAGAAAATTCTTCTGTCGCCTCTCTGGTCTTATCCACCTCATTATTTTCTTTTCCAAATTGCGCTACAATTTTAGGCTCAGAAATAGAGTACTTCTCAGGTGTAGAAGTAGTACTAATTTTCACAACATCATCACTAGCAACAATGACATCTGTTTCTGAGGAGGGTTCAATTCCAGAGCCGAAGCTTACAGCGCAATTTGAGAGAGAAAATAAAGGGGAGGATAAGACCAGAGAGGCCACAGAAGAATTTTATTTATTCATTTAGAACTGTCGCAAAGGAATAGTACTAATTTTCTAAGCATGGCCGAAAAATCCACCAACATCATCACCAGCAACAATAACACCTATGCCTGAGTAAGGCTTTATTCGAGAGTCAAAACTTGTAGCGCAATTTGAAGGAGAAAATAAAGGGGAGGATAAGAGAGAGGCCACAGAATATTTTTCAATATCTAATTGTTTACCAAAATCTCTATGTATTGAAAAAACATATAATTCAAAACAAGTAAGTTTTCTTTATTATTATTCTTACACTAATTGTAATTAATGTGGATAGAAAAAAGGTTTTATTTTTATCTGAAATAGTTTTGAAAAAAATGCTTAATTGAATCATTCTAACTTTTTAATTTTCACCTATATGAGTTCTATCAAGTGGCAGATATTTCTGATATATATTTAGTACACGTGCCAACTTCAATGTCAAAAAATAAAGCAAAACAATTTTTCCATTATGAAAACTCACGTCAAATCAGTAATTGATTTTCACACATGTCCATCAATGATTTGGCTTAATTTTTCTATGGTTTGCCTGTATGACAACGTAACAAAAATATTTCTTTTTTTTTGTCACTTCTCTCTTTATTTTCATTTATTTGGTATCAATGAAAGTTTATTGTCCTATTCTTGTCATATTTCCAAAAAGGATTAAAGTGAAAATAGTCAACAATGTTGCAGCGCAAAATGTGAAAGTTGAATTCATATTTAATTAATAATATTATCACGATAATAGTTACTTTCAAGATAATATAAATTCACAGGTAAATATTTTCGGAATGACTCCAAAGTGTTTTAAAACCCAATTTTATAAAATATATATTGCGCAATTTATTCAAGGTATCTCAGTAAAAGGTTCATCGAATCTGTCTCTTATAAACTTGTTTCTGGACGGAGGTTGTCCAAAGTCAGGAAACTTCGATAACTAGATTACTGTCAAGTAAAATCTAATAAGAATCGTTAAAGTGCTGTTCACCTTCGAAGATCCTATCTGGAGACGAGCCAAATACCAATTACGATTTGTCCCATTCATCTTTTCTGGACTCAAAGATCTACAATAAACTGCCAATTTTATTTCTATTATACAATTCAAACAACCGGAAATATTATCTCTTAAATTCACCTTACAGGTAAAGTCTATCAAAATCTGCCTGATTTATATATTTATATATGTGGGATTTACTGTCAATTTATTTTCAAATAATTCAAGTCATTCATCTGTCTCCTTCTTTACTTAATCTGTTGTAAACTACATAAAATAATATAATTTCACTTCAGATTCTTTCTCTCATATTTATACAACGGGTCGAAAGATCGTGACTTTACTCTCCTAATTTCTTTTACTGATATCGATCCACCTTTTTGCACTCAAGAGCTTTCATCCTGGAACGAGTTGGGTGATACATTTTTCATAAATGAATTTAATGAAATAATATTAGATTTCATAAGAGACTTGAGAAACAAGCGGATAAATCAGTAGAAAAAATCGTTTATGATTAGACATCGTAATTTCATGTAATTGAGGGATGAATGAAATTAAGAAAAGATTTAGAATCTTAAAATTGTGAAAAGATTGAGAAGGATTTCCTATTTCAGATTTTTCTTTGTGGAAAAAGGGCTTTTTCCTTGAGTTACTTTCAAATCCCAAACCGCTCACGCTCTATCATCCGACGATGAGACTGTCAGGGTATACCTCTGTTTGCAAAGAACTTATTATTCTGAAATATTTGGAAGAAAAAGGAATTGTATACATTGTGAATTGTGAATTGTAAAAAAAGAATAGTATCGACCGAGTAAAAGTTAAGACGATTTCGTATCTCCACAGAATGTCTGTTGTAAATTTAACAAACGCATTTCATTAAAGCTAACCAACTGGGAGCAAGGAAACTTCCGTACTGCCTGGCAGTTAAAGCAATATTATACTACTGCTCTTACAAGATGCATAATAAACAGGATTCACGGCTAATGTACAGAGAGAGAAGAGCCTTAAGCGGTCTAGTTAGTTTACTTATTGCTGACTGCCTCGTTTATGTAAGACGTAAATCTTAAACCTAACATATTTCGCTTTTACTGTTACATCAAATCATAAGAATTACTTCACTAAAGCAAAGGGCAAAGATAATTCTAAATAAGATAATACAATAACAATCACAGGTGGATCCAATCGCTTAAAATTAAAATGTTTTTTACTATTTCAAATGGCAAGTCTTCATGCATGAACAGAACATTTTAAACTTAGAGCCATACATAAACCCTGGAGTTTTTAGAGAAAAGATATTTACCTCAAAAGAAAAAGATAACCTTTTCGAAAACACTGTAGAGAAAATGTGTAAAAATAATTATACAAGTACAATTTAGAGCATTTTAAATTAGGCAAATTAAATTATTTACTGTGATCATTATTACTGTGTGAGTAAAGGGTCATGTCTCATATTTTGCTCTACTTTGGGATATTAATGTTGTTTGTGGTACTAAATAAGTGTGCTACGTTGTAATTCGAAATTTTAAAAATTTGCAAACATATTTTCATTAACAATTTCAATCTGCAGAAAGTCATCATGGCTCATATGTATCGCGATTGTCTAATGTTACAAATACTGCACCCTTGGTAGCCATGCTGGCGTGGGTTCGATTCCCAAAGCAGGAAGGCGAGGGTGGATGTCTTTTCAGAAAGCTTCGCTTTTGCCCCTTGATATACTAACCTAAATATACCCTTCAGTTTATAATTAACCCTATAGTACAATCAATAATGACCCTTGCCGATGATGCGACTATAAACATTCAATAATTTTCGAACCACTTCTTTCCTTTTGTAACTCAGTAACTAACAAAAATAGAGAAACATATTTTAGACAGTTTTTATACATTATTTTTTGTATGTAAAAATCAAGAATGTTAATTTTCATTTGTTTATTTAAAAAACAAAATGTATGTGTTATTTTGAAACCTGTTCTTCACGAAATATTTGTTTAATAAAGTCATAAATACGCTTTTATATGACCTGCAGTGTATCGCAAATTTTGGCGTTGCCATCATTTTGTGTGCTTCGAAAAAAAAACATACATAGCCATAGAAAAAAACAAAACAAAAATATGGCCAAAATTTTTGATGCTCTCTAAAACATATCAAAGCATATTCATGATTTTTTTGAATATCTCACAACAAAACAGATTTCAAAATTGCCAATAAATTTTATATTTTAAATTAACAAATTAACAAATTAACATCTTTTATTTTTTTTCTAAAATTGCAATACATTACGAAAAGAAACAGTCTAAAATATTTGCCTCGATTTTCAAACGATCTTTCTTTTGACTGGTTAATAATGATAGATCGGTTATGGGACTTTATCAGTGACTACATGTCAAATATGTAATGTATCTTTCTATTAGATTTCTGATAATTAGGGTCCTACTGTATCACAATCATTTTTCGTTTCTCGAATTAAATAGGAAACTCGAGAGTTTCGTGAATTAATTCGCGAAACAAACAAAATTTGCTATATAATAGGACCCTACTTATCAGCAATCTAATAGGCAGAGAGATCTGCTGTGAAAATTTAACATCTGCTCACTGGTAAGGGCTTTCAACGAATCTCTCTATTATTATTAGCAAATAACTGAGTTATGATAAAAAGGAAGACAATAACTCAACATTTTTAATATAAATATCTTTAAACATTATTACAACTTCGAATTATAACTTTTTAATGTTATTTAGTACCCCATACACTATTAATAGCCTAAAGTAGAGCAGAATCTTATAGACATGACCTCTCACCCTCCCGCGAAATTTCCCTCTATATTTGAAGTATGCCTTTTATTTGATTTCCCAAAGAGGATACTCGAAATCTTAATTAGTCTAAATGTAGGTTGTTCTGAAAAAACGTCGGTATTGTAGAAATAATATGACGTAGTAAGTAAGAATCGCATAGCCTTATGTCGACTGCAAATATTCATGAAAATTCTGAAAAAAAAACTCTTTTGCACTATAATATTCGATGCCCTAAGAATATGCAATAATAAAAAACCATCAAAATTCATGATTTGACAGTTCCTTTGCCTTTAAAATGGAATGCCCAATTCATGATGTTAAATATTCAAAATTCATCAACATAAATATAAAAGTGGTCAAAATTGAACATAATTTTAGAATGAGGAAAACGAAATTAAATGTATTCCTGATTTAAAACTCAATAACACTAGTTCGTATATTAAGAGGATTAAGGCTTTTTACATTAAGGCTTTGAACTTACATATGAATTAAAAAGATGTAAAGAACTTCTTAAAGGCAAATGGCAGTCTGGCGTCACGAACTACCAACCGTCTCACGTGTATTTTTCCCACCTTCTTATTTTTAAAATAATTAAACTGTCGAGAGAAACTTTTAGAAAGAAAAAGAAAATATATCACTGCACTTATCTAATATATTATCTTTCATTTTCCAAAGGCCAAGTCTTAACGTCTAGCCAGTCCGTACGTGTATAACACTGTCGAATCTAACCGTATGTACCTGGAAAGGGGTAGGGAACATGGGTTGCTTCTGAACTTATATAACCTGCCTTTTCCAAAATATATTATGGCTATTAGAAAGCGTTGGAAATAAAAAATTGCCATTAAGTACTATTATTACGATCCAAAACTCTCTGTTGCAACTGACTGGGAAATTATTGCCGCTTACTGATTCTCAACAATTTGTTTTAAACATTTTTTCCGGGCTGAATTTCTGTCTCATTCCGAGCCTGTGCAATAATATGAGATAACTTAGATCAATATACAGAAACTCTGGAAAATAATCCTCTTGAGAAGCGCAATCTGTGAACCTTGGAGATTCTGTTAATTAAATTTAATGTTAACGAGTGCCAATTCAATTTTACCCGGTATTAATTCCGGTGCAATGAAGCACAGTCTCGTGGTCATAAATTCATGCTGGTATATTTAAAGTCCCAAGGTCTTTTCTTTTCAACGTAAGTCACCAAGTGTGGACATTGCATCAGCTTAATAAGAATCTATGACCAGGGGATGTCCAGAAGGTAGACTAATGAACGTGGGGAAAGAAGAGAATAAATGAAGAACCCTTGGGGGTGTTGTAATCACAAATGCAAATAGGAAGGATTTAAATTAGTCAAATAGTTAAATTCATTCTGAAAAAATGTAACTCTTAATGAATGTTTCACAAATTAATTATAAACTCAATCAAATATTTTCAATTACTCCTCGATTCGAACAAATTATTAAGGTTTAATGATCTTAAATTCAGATGATGAAATCATGCTATACCAAATCAATTTGCACTTGATTCTGAGAGTAGTTGACTTTTTCTTTTTTCTCATTGCCAGCGAACAAATAGTCGATACCAACGTCTTTGTTAGCATCAAATGAATCCTGTACATTGTCATATCGCAGTAACTTTCGATTAAGGTTTGCTTCCAAAACATCCCAGGATGGAAGTTTATCTGTATCTCGGTACTCCTGATCAGTTATTGAGCATCTGCTATCTATGGTATTCCATTTTGGAGAATCCTCCCTGCTTATCATCTCTTCAGATCTGCTCTTCGCGAAACTTCCGGATGTACTCACGCTGTCCCACATTGGAGAAGTTCCTTCAAAATTGACAAAAGAAAATCGATAAAAATAACAACTACAAAACGAAGTTTCATCTATGTTGCTTCAATTTGAACCAGGTTAGGGTAATTCAAACCAAATTCCGATTCTGTTTAGTACTGATGGTACAATTTATATTTTTGACAAAGTTATTAAATAATAATAATTATCTTTATTATCTGATAATACTCTTCATCATTTTCCGCATTTTTCCATTCTTGATGGTGTTGACGTATTCGAGAAAACACGAAGTAGCTTTTAAAATATTATAAAATTATTAATTGCATGACTCAAAAATTCTATATGCGCCTACAAACCATAGTTTCGTAGCCTATTTAGCATAGTATTTGAAATGTTTAGTTTTTATACAGTGAACTCTGAATTTAAGTAACCTGGGTTTACGGCTTTCCTAGAATTTCAGTCCTCGGCATTTCCGTGATGCGCGGAGCGCGAGACCGAAAGAGAGGCGGTGCTCAGCCGTGCGTGACCAACAGTATCGTAGGGACAAAACAGGCAGTGCCCGCAGCGTGTTAGTTGCGTCAGCTGTTAGCATGCGTCCATATCCTACAGAAATGGTTTAGACGGCCCTGAATGTTTACGTTTAAAGTCCCTGAATGTATATTGAAGGTCACTGCAAGCCAGGTCCGAAAGCTGCACTTAAATCCAGAGTTCAATGTATTTTTATACCACTTCAAAAACTTAGTGATTGTAATAGATTGATCCCAATTCTCCCCCTCCCCCTCTTACACCCTCCTCACTCAACAATCATTTCTATATCTTATCCTACCATATCCGATCCTATCCGATCATATCGTCCCCTCCCCTCCCTCTTTCACTTCCACTCACCCACTTCCTGCCACTTCACTTCCATTTCCCTAATCCCCCTCCCCTTCCCTACTACCCTTAATTCACATCTACTCCCCTCTACTACTTTTCCTTCCCAACTTCCTCACTTTACTTCCCCTCCCTCTCGGGAAAAAGTACGACGGACGGACACCCGTCGGAAATAATAAGGATTTCTGCTCGGAGCTACGAAACTCTACAAATGTAACCTACAAGAATCAAACATCCAAAATTAAATTATTTTAAGAGAAAATTAATATATCTTTGTCGGTTGTCTCCTTTATTAATTAGACTAGATATTTTGCTGAAATGCTGGAATAGTAATGTTAGTATAGATATTAAAACATAATGAAATAAAATCAAATTTACCGCGAACTGTATCCCAAATTCTGTTGTGGCCCTTTTTGGATTTGCATCGACTGATCGATCGAACAGAAGACTTCCAGGATCCAATTGACGACGAATCCCAGACCGAAAGCTGGCTCCTTGTTCGTAAGCCACGTGTCAACGTGTCATGCATTTCCAACATTTCTCGCTGAAGTTGTCTCTGATGTTCAGTAATAATACGGCGCTGACGTGTATTCGGTGAATACTGTCGAGGTGAATCACAGAGATTCGATTCAGACCTGCAGGCAAAAATTGGAAACTCGAAACCAATTTCACGAGATAAAAGGTCAATAAAAGGTATAATATAGACAGGAAGCAGCCACTACGTTACTCGTAGTGCTTGATTTTATTTTCTAGTGTAAAATATTTCTGGGCAATAATTAATTTGAACAATCAATTTGAACGTACTTTTCTGAGCGAATTTAAGTTAGAGTAAATGTCTCTCTTGGGAAACTTGAGAAAGTTAAATGGAAAATATGAATAATTATTTTCTCCCTTGGTTTTTCTGAGGACAATTCAACAACTAAAGAAATATTACAAGTACACAAACAAAGAACAAGGAACATATTAAGTTTCAACTGACAGTATTTAAAAACTGAGCAAATTGTAACGTAACCAAGACTTTTTTTGTAATGACAACTCTTTTATGCTTTCCAGTTTTTAATATAAAACATTGACAATAAAACTTTATGAAAAATAAAATTTGATCCGGAATTTTATTTAAATCCTGCATTTCAAATAAGAACATCTATCAATGTTGTTTTTACTCTGTATTAAATTTCCGTTAGCTGAAGAAAATGGTGAAAAACAGTGAAAGATCTCAACTGGGTCGACATTGTTATAGAGAATGCGACTCACAAGTCATCGCTTTTGATCTTGTCTATCGTGGCATTGAACCATTATGTATTTCCAGTTTCTCCTTCTATTCGATCCTAATGGCCAACTTGAACTATGTGAGAGATGATACCACAAATCTGGCCAAACCTGTCCTAAGGTTGTAATTGAAATGGGGTAAACCAATTTGGCTCACACCCACATGTCGTTAACGTAATTTGCCTTTGGTATCTATTCTAAATGTCGAACCGCAGACGATAAATAACTTGGACATCTATTAATTTCGATGTACACGTGAGATTTTCAGTCTGTTATCTGATTTCTAACTTTCTATTGCATTAAGGGTGTATCATGAGTTTAGAATTCAGTTCCAACAATTTTTTTCAGAATCTCGGTACTTATTAGTTTACTGTTCCCTGCATTTCTTGTTGTATTTTTAAACCTCTCAATACAAAAAGAACTTTTTCTCTTTTCGTCAAAATATACATAAAAACAAAAAATAATAAATGAAAATAAAATATCCGAGAGAAATGCCCTTCAGACAAATATCTGAAAAAAATATTCGCTTACTTGTCGAACAGGATCGCTTTCTATTTTCTTATTCCACTTTTTGTGTTCTTTTTTATTAATAAAACAACAAGGTTTTCTTATTCTATTTTACGAAGGCGAAGTACTGTCATTGGGAATCAGAAACCTTCTATCTGAAATTTATTTTTACAGGACAAAATGATTTTTTTCATTTGATATGAGTACTAAAACAGTCTATAAAGGGACATTTTTTTCGTTCATACAAAATCTTACTTTAATATTCTTGAAAGCAAAAGAAAAAATTAGTTTTAATGTTGAAAATGACTTGAGATTTTTGAAGTATTTAATATTTATTTATAAATTATAAATAAATGATATTGAGTAAAAAATAAAAATACCTAGGTGTGTAGGTTTCTTTGGGCGAATTAGACACTGATCGATCCGGGCAACTGGATCTTCTCAAACAGCGAGATGCCTCCCTGGCTACTTTCTGGACCATGTCAAGCATAGCAACTTTTTCATCCTGAGGGAGAAACTGAGCAACCTCTTGTAGAATCTAAATTAAAATTTCAAAATACATCACTTTTAATCATTTTAATGGAAATTTGTTTCTTCTGCTTGATACTATAAAGATTATTATCATAGCATCATCTACAGATAAATAATACATTTAAATACATAATATAGTGGCATTTTCACATTATTCATTCACGTTTGCTTTTTACAAAAGTAAAAATCAAGATTTCTTCCCAACAAATTATAACAAAAGATTTCCGTTGCCTGAAAGGAGCCCGAATTCGGAGAATTAGTTGATTAGAATTGTCGAATTCTCGAAGGAGATGTTGATATGAATTACATATATCCGTCAAATTTTCACAAGAAAAATTGAACAAATCAAATCATTTTTGGGTTCTTTTTGTGATAATATAACTATCTTCTTCTAACAATAAGATGCGTAGTATCATCAACTTTCCACTCTCATTAAAAATGCAAAGATAAATCTCATGAAATTTCTCAGGGAGAAATTGTTTAAAAAATGATCTAATCTTATAATGAAGAGTTTTCTTATAAACAGATAATGATGTCTCTGGCTTAATTTTATTGCATTATATTCTGCAACGCATCTCTGAGTAAAAAAATCTCTTCAACGATGTTTTGTTTACTTCAAACCTTTCTTAGCTCTCCTTCATTCATATTTTTCCTTCGACGATTTGCGAGTATCTATTATACTCTCATCTTATATTCTTTTAACCTTAAACTGATTTTTTTCTGCTCTACATTTTCCAAATTATATTTTTAAAAAGCAACTTTAATATCGTCTGATTTTTATTGTTAAATAACTATTCCTTCATATGAAAAAAATTTTGCTTCTTCAATAATAAACACTAAAGTTTCTTTTCTATATCTCCATTAGAGCATTATAAGCAGTATGTGTATCGAAAATAGTTTAAATTATAGTTACATTATTCTAACGAAATTTCTAATCAAAATTTAGTGAATGTAAGCCCCTTAGGCCAAACTAGTTTCTCGATCATGTTAATATTGTTAATAATTTTTTAACTCATTATATGTATTTTTGGTATTTCCTTATTATTTATCGTCGTTATTTTAAACATAATTTCAACTTAAAAATAAAATGTATCCAAAAATTTGATATTGCTCGTGACGAGCGTGCTTTTGCACAAACATATGTCAAAATATTTTCTTACAACTATTTTCTAGCATAATGTGTATGAAAGATTAAAGAACTGGTTCAACTTTCAAAATCGATACATTTCCAATTCCTCCTTCCATCTGCTCCAAATATCTTATTACATAGATACATATATCCCTACTTTTCTTCAATTCGGATCGTGATAGAGATATTTGTATCGAAAAATATAAAAGAATTCACTATTAATCTCAAGACTAGCTTTTGTGTAGAGTTGATCACGATCAGTTCGCAACTAAAGGTCACTTTAAAGTGGATTCAAGCTTCCTTCTTGGAACCATCGACTATAATAAGTTTTCGCACTCTGATATCAAACCACGATATCACTTACAGAAGAAGATTAGATTATAAAAGCATTTTAATTCCTCCAGATTCCTCTTGTAAGAAATTCTTGAGAGATAAAAAAAAACTACTTTTTTAAATAATCTTTTTAATCATTAAAAATATTGATTAAACAAGAAACTATTTAATATCTACCATACATTATATTTTTAACAAAGTAATCAAGACAGGTTTGTACTTTTATGAAATGACGGCAGGAATTACTCCCGTAATAATTGGATAAATCCGTCCCACTAATCCAATCTAAGTAAGCGAAGAACATAATTAAGCTAGTACCGAGGAAAATCCAGAACATGGTCTAAATGGAGCTCTTGCAATACCACACTCTTAAGTTATTTAAAACGCATAAAAAATTCTTGATCATAAAATTGTTAGGGTTATTTCTAAATTAATTCTTTGCAATACAATATTGAGAATTTAATCAATAAAGGTAGATTGCTAAATCTAAGAATATGGTTTCAATAACGAAAATTACTATATTGAATGTATAAAGAGAAGCTCGGGATGTTAAGTAATAAATATTCTTCTGACTTCACCTCCGGGAAACAAAAACTAGTTTTAAAAAAGAAAAAGCGTTTTGTTATGATTATATATTTATTCATTGATTATATTTTATTGGAAATTTTATATTTCTAGTGAGCACTCAAAACCATGTTTTTATTATCCTGTCTCATTTCTTTCGAGCGAAAACCTACGTTTATGACCTGTTTTTTATGTTTTTTACCATCTCTCACCATATTTTTCGGTCTTTTGTTAAGTCTTTACTAGATTGAAGGATATCTGATGAGGGAATCAGTTCGATTTCGAAACGACATTTGAAATTTTCAATAAAACCCTCTGAAAGAAGACGTAGCAAAAGATTGTTCCTTTTTTAATACTACTATATTGAAATTAAAACGGTGAAACTAAAATATAATAATTTTGTGTTTTCATAACATTTCATTTTCAAAATTGGTAGGAGTTTCGTTTATGTCACATCGAATCTGGGTTTATATTCCATGCAACGTCAATATTATTCGAAGTCTGCGGTGTATAGTGGATATGGATACACTGCATAATAGATTATCTAGATATATAGCCAAATCTAGAGTGAGGAAATTCTCAAGGTGTGCAGTGGCTTCCAAGATGAGGATTTACGGGGATTTGCTGAAGGATTTGTGTCTGACTTGTTACTGTGGTAAGCACCTATATTCTATGAATAGAAACTTAGCCAAACACATGTAGCTTTATGTACATTGTACATATTGTATTCACAATTAGTAAATTGATGTATCAGATATTATACAAAATGGACTTACAATAACTATGCCGTAAAACCCAAAGATACATTTTATTTAACTTAATTCAAATCAAATTTTACTTTCATTTATTCCAGTAAATTTCAGTATTAATTTCAGTAAATTATACTAACTTTCAGCAAATTAAAACGAATTTCAGTTAATTCTACTGAATTCCAATCAATGACACTCAATTTGTGTAAATTTAACTAAATTTTAGTCAATTCTACTAAATATAAATCAATTATTCTCAATTTAAGTCCATTCTGCTGAATTTCAGTGAATTAAACTGAAGGGCCTGGTGGAGTAAATACGTGAAAATCACCCCCGCACTTACCAAGCCTAAATGGGCACCATATTTTTAGATCCTTACTACGCCCTACGCTGTATACTGAAAGGACCTTTCAGTAAATCAAACTGAATTTAATCAATTTCACTGAATTTCAATTAATTAAACTACATTGGAGTGGATTCAATGAAATTCAAAACAAATTGTAGTAAACTCAAGTGAATTCAGCTAAACTTAAAGCTAATTCTCATTAATGCTAGTGAACTCAAAGAAATTACAGGTGGATGTGAGATAAAATCAATTAAATTAAATTACTTTCAAGAAGGTGAAATTATTTAAGTTCTTAACGAATCAATTTCACTAAATCAAGCAAATTATACTGAATTTCAGTACTTAATACTAAATTGAAGTTAATTCTGTTAAAATTCCCTGGATTTCGATGAAGACAAAGAAATTTAAGGATTTAAAAGGAATTCTAATAGGGTCAAGTAAAATCAATCAGTCAGTAAAATCAATTCAAACTTGATTGTGCCAATGCAGCTTAAACTTTAACTTGTTTCAATTTTAAAAACATCCAGGCGATGATGGTTCCAAAGCAATCATTAAAGCCCGGATTCGAACCGCGCGAGCTTCTGCCTTTTAAGAGATAGCGCGTTAGCCTTAACTGATTATACCATCAAGGTTTCGATCGATATTCTCTCAGTTTTTGTAGCTATCACGACAAGTAACACTCTTCATTTGAAATCCCGAAAAAAATTGACCAGTAGATATATCAAAAAAACCCCATATTCAAATAATTTTCATATTTTACATGGTCAGCAGAATTTAAAACAAAAATTTAATACACATTATTATTGTCAAAGTGTATAAAATGATTTTAACATAAAAAATGTAAAAGACTATTTGGTATTTGATAAGAATTTGAAAATAAAATGTGAATGAAAATCTAAAGTGAAATGTGATGCAATAATGAATCTTACCCGAAACTTATTCAGAGTCACAAGAGCCGATATCAATCCTCCTGGACCCCTTTGACGACCTCGTCGACGATTCATAGAGATAACGTAAGTCAAAGGACTGAAGTTCCTCAGTTCAACATGGCCAGGCAGACCTAATAAACAAATTTAGATTTTAAACTTGTTCTTAAGTCATCAAAACTTTATAAATATCACTGATATATATATATATATATATATATATATTACTTTGAAATATTTATGATGGAAGTTTACTTCCTTTTATTGATATAAATGATAATAGTTGAAATATATTCAAAGGTGAGCAATTCCATCTCAAATCGTGTAAAGAATTTCAGCTGTTGTTAATTACTTTGTTTTTCGAATTTTTCAAATATTATTTTAGGGTTTTTCTTTCAACACCTAAGAGAACAGATACTAGAATTTTCATCGAAATTACTAACAATAGCTTAAATTTGTCAGATTATTTGACATGGAATTGCTCAGTTGTAATGTTTTGAAGCCAAAATTACACAATTTTGTTTCCAAGAGTGAAAAATTGTAAGTCACGATCCAAAGAAAATGGGATTGTTCAGCGTTCCTGTGATAGGACGATATAAATCTTGATTTAGCACATTTACACGTACTAAAAGGGTAACCGCGGTTCACTGGGGCTATTCGGAAATAAACGAAGGAGGCGAATGCGAAAATCTTTTTAAGTCGTTTTACGAGCTTAAGACACGTGAGCCGTTAAGATACCATTAAGGTTTGGACATTGAACTCCAATTTTTTGCAGCTCTCTTAGCACATTAGAGAAGGTCCATTAGCTTGAGAAGAAATTTATATAGTTTTCAATGTTTTCATGCATCGTCTTAGAAAGGTACTCTCGCCTTTCTTATTTTCCGAGAAAATTAATCGAAAAATTTCTTCATTAGATTCTCCGGTGGTTACGTGACCTGGTTTTAATTAATTTGCTAACTTCGAAGTTTATCGCTCACCACAAGTTCGTTTTTCGTTTAAAACTGCTAAGATGTTAAACTTCCGACTAGCACTTAATTAAAATTTTTGAATTTTATAATAAATTATTGATGAATCTATCAAAAGAAAAGTGGTATGACGAAATGTCTAGAAAATCTCACAAACATTTTTGTTGAAAACCTTACTGGCTTTTGAACGACTTGAAACTGCTTCACTTATTACATTCGAATTTAAAAAATGAAATCCTCTACTAACTTTCAATTTATTTAAAACTGTTAATTTAATTTGCGATTGTTCTGGTAGTGCAGTATTTTATTTTCTTGCAAATACCGATCTTGAATTTAGAAGATTACAATGAATTTTATGGGATATCAAGCGATGTGAGAACTTTGAAGCGATTTCAAAAACTGTTCAGATTTACAAAGTTTTTCATTTGTTTAAAAATATTTGTGGGCATATCGCAGAACTCTTAAAGTTTTCAATGAATTTCAAAGATGTTTCAGGAATTGCAATGTATTTGCTAAGCTTTTAAGAATTTTCGAAATATTTAAAGATTTCAAAGGATTTCATAGATTTTCTAAGTATTTCAAGTAATACAAAAATATTTCAAGGGATTTCCAAGAATGTTTTGAGATTTCATGGCATATGAGAGCATTTTAAGTGATCTTACAGCATTATTATGTATTTCAAATAATTTTACAAGACTTCAAGAAATTTAGAGAGATTTCAATGACTTTTTCAAAGTTTTTAATGGGTTTTAAAATATTGTCCGGGGTATTACAAAACTTCTAAAGATTTTAAGTAGTTTCAAAAGATTTCAATCGATTTCGAGAGATTTCTATAGAAACCACAAAGTGTTTTGAAATATTTTAAGGATTGTCCAATTATTTCAAAATAATTCAAGTGATTTTACAAGAATTGAAGTTATTTCTAACCGTTAGAGGGATTTCACACAGTGTCAACAAATTTTAAAGAAATTCAGAGGTTTTCTAGGGGTTGCAAAATATTTTAAAAGATTTCAGTAAGACTAAGGATTTCAAGTAATTTCAACAGGTTTAAAAAATTATAAGGCATTTCAAATAATTTCAAACAAATTTATTGGATTTCACGGGCTTCAAACATTTCAATGAATTAAAAACTCGGAAATATCATTTGACTGAATCATAACTTAATAGCCTTCTCATAGAAAATGTTTTATAATTTTTATCAGAAATTTTTTGAATTTTTGGGAAAATTTACGAAAATTCAAAAGCTTCCTCACATTATTCAGGCTCTACTTTAGGTTTATTTTTACTTTTAGTTTATTTGGTTCCCTAAATTTTGGGAAATTTTTGGGAAAAATATCCAACTTTTTGAGGAAAATCGCAATGGAAATGAGAGTACTTCACTAATTTGCAAGGGAGTCACTGAGTCTCTTAAATTTTGGGAAATATTCCCTCAATTTTCTAGAATATAACCAATTTCTTGGGAAAAATGCCAAAATTTCTTGGGAAAACGTAAAAGAAAGATGCTTATAGGTGTTCATAATATAGGAATAAAAAATCATTTTGCCATATATGAGATAAGTCTAATGCAGTCAGATTATGAGTACATAGGCCACAAATTCTTTAAGTTGCTTGTTTTCCTCAAATACTAGTTGCAAGTAGATAGTCAAATAGCCTGCCATTGCGACCTATCCAAAAATTATTTTGTTAAAAAGAACTTAAACACGAGAAGCATATAATTATAACTTTTATGAAGCACTTCAATACAATAGAGTCATAGATATTTAGTGATTATAACTTATGATATGCAACAAAATTGTAGATATTCCGTTTGAATACCTGTGCACGCCGAAACTGTGGGCACCTTTTTCCTACATTTGAAGTAAAATGTAGGGTTTGTCCCAAAAAAGTACGAAGAAAATTCCCTAAATTTTTCACAGTGTAAGGTTTGAGGCCAGTGAACTTTTAGCAGCACTTTTCTGATATATTGACATATTTTAAGTATTAGACGTTATAATTAAAGTACTTAGTTAATTAAAATTTTATATTTTTCACTAATTTAGCCTTTTTCGGTGCAATATAACTTAGTACTGAAAAATGTAATTTTTAATAATTGCATGTAAAGCATGCATGTTCTTTGGCTAGTTATCAATAAATTACCAATACGATATTCACCTTTTTCCTCATTTGCAATTAATGCCTTTTTCTTCTTTAGCAGTGTATCAGTAACTGTAATCAGATTAATTCTGGCTATGGTGACCCTTTTTACTGCATTGCTGATATGCCTAGCTTTACTCCAAGTTGAAAAAGCACTTGGTCCTTTATTCTCTGCAAACATCAGGTTGTATCTAAAAAATGGTTTCGTTGTAAAATCTAGCTATAATATATCGATCTATAGGTTATTATTAATTTATAAATATATAACTTTACCTTAAAATCTTATCAGACGTAATAAAAACCAGCTTTAATCCATTATTTGTTCGTTCAATCATTCGTGCTACGTCCTCTGACCAGTTCCACCCCTTCGAGAGGGACTCAACAATTCCATTAGCAGGTGATATCTCCTCTGTGGTCACTAACTTGCAAAACATGGCCAACGAACGCATTTCCGCGTTGTAGATCTCCTGTCTCTTTTTCCAAGACTCGACGTGCCAGGCGTTTTCGTGACATGAATTGAACAAGTTTCCAAGATAGGGGCGTAAAATTGGCCCCAACGTTTTTCTATCCTGTTCCATTCCTAAAAAAGGAGAATCACCTTTGTGACCTTATTTACCTTTAATCATTGTTTGTAGCTATAGAAACAATTGCTTGCTATAATCAATACTAATTATAACTAATAGTAATCTACAAGTGTTCGCAGCAACATTACATTCTCACTAAGTACCCACTTAATCGGGCGTTAGCAGAACATATAAGGTACTTATTGAGAGCCCCCACTCCACGCCTTTTGTCATCCTTTGTTCTAACCTGTGATAGTCAGTGCTAGTCCATGAATAACACTTATCTTTGTAATGCTTCAACATTTTAATTTTATTAAATCTACACAATTGTTTGAAAAAAAAGAAAAAAAAAACATAAAATTAAAAGTAAGACATATCTAAAAAGTAATAAATAGAACGTAAACATGAAAATAGTATTTCCCTTCAACTTGTTTTGAAATTTGTCGAAAAACAAACCAAGCTCGTGACATGTATGGGTATTTTCGAATTCGGACGTGCTTTATATATATTATTATTATTATTATTATTATTATATCATTAAGCTGTTTCCCTTTCAGGGTAGGCGTGAATTGCACGGTTGGAAAGTAGTGATGTGTGGATGGGTATATAGGTATAGGGTAGATAGGTATATAGGTTTAAGATATAGATATTCCAAACCAAGAATATATTGTATTATCAACATCCGGTGGTGACGTTTTCGCAATATTGGATTATAGTGGGACTCTTCACGGAATATATAGGACAGATAAAAGTAATTCAAGAATAAAAATAAATATAATAAGCGGCGCAGTTGATAATATGACTGCAGATGAAATAAGTTGTTCTCCAGTAGGCAAAAATCAGCCAATCTTTCCAAACAGTTTTATTAAAGCTTTTGCAAATTACAATTCACTAGATGCCGAATGGAATCACAATAGCAAACGCTATCATGGTTCTTCTTCTTCTTATGTCAGACAAAATTAGTTTTTTCAATTTTGTGGGATCGTAATCACCACCTTTTAATTCAAGACTCTAGTTTTGGTTCTCATGTATGCAAATATAAAAAAATTGAATAGAAAGCAGATAATAAAATTCGAGAAGATTCAAGAAAACACAAGCGATTTCATATTCGACCTACCCTAACTTATAGATGCTGCCACATTTCATTCACCAGGGGGAAGGAAGGAGTTGGCAAGGATTAGGTTTCTTGTTTTTAGGAAAGGATGTAACTTGTCAGGTTCACACCTTTCCCTGGACCGCTACACTTGGCTGTCAACTGCACCTGGACCGATTTACTGCTTCTATTCTGGGTTCAGTAAGCTGATTCGCAGAATGGAAACATCGTTGACGATGGAAAACGATCTCTGCTACTTTCGAATTTAAATGGCTACACGTCTGTGCGTCGTTATGTCACTTAAATTCGCGCTCTGTCTTCCGCCGACTAAAGATCTAAAAGTGTCATACGTCCGTCCATAAGTCTGCCTGTGTGAGTCAATTGAATTTGTCAAACTAGGTCTGATAATGCCATCATTCGATGCCGTCCCGGTTCGTCTAAATTTGGTAGAAACACATGAATTTGTTTGACTAATAATTATTAATTGTTACCAATTTAGTTTATTTAGTTCAGTAGTTTATAACTCTCAATTATCATCAGTTCCTAATTTTAAAAATATTGCGTAATAGTCAGAAATTGTTAATTAGGCAACAGTAATTCAAATACACTTATTGAGGGTTAATTATAATGGTCAAATGAGCTGTCCAAATAAATCTATTGCTTACATAGAAAAAACGCTGGGAGATAAGAAAATGTACTTGCGCCGCTAGCGAATCGTTAGTTGCAGTAGTAAATAGGTGCAAGCGTCAAACGGCTTATTCATGTGTTATCTCCTTGCAGTGGTTCGTATTGTCGTATTTTCTCTTTCCTTCTCTCTTGTCTTAACGTCTTGCAAGTACAGGACGTGAAAGAGGACCAATATGTAATAATATTTGTTATACAAAAATTATAATTAAAAATATTATCATATAATTATTAAACATCAATGTTTAAAGTAATATTTTGACGATGCAATGACTTGCTTTGTTCGACAAGGTCGAGCAGATTGAATTTTATTAGAAATCTAAATCAAATGAAATTACAACTGTAATTTGATGATACTAAATTATCTTCTGCTAAAGCTTCTCCGGCTCTAAGGAAGACATTCTTATCACGTATCTCGTGCTTCGAACTCGATTTTGTTCATACCGCGAACTTTCCAACATTATTTTCTTATTCACTTTAATATTTGATCCTTATTTTGCATTGGATTTCACTCTCAGTTACTCTAAAAAATGTATCATTTCAATAATTTTATGTTACTACAATTAATAATATGTATTGGTATTGACACAGACGGATTTTCATTGTTCTGAGTTTTTAATCAAAGAAAAAGTGCGCATCCTATAAAAAACTATGTTTTTTATTATATTATAGATTATTTGCACGCTTAGTGTACTTAACCTTCGCGCATTCACTTTAAAATAGATTCCACGGAAACATTAGGAAATTTAATTAGGAATGTCATCAAACTGTGTTACAGAAGTCAAAGAGGTTCAAATATATTTGCTAGCGTTTTTTCTGTGAAAAATATTGGCACTCATGTTCTTTTGCAGTGGGTTTGCCTGAAGAAAAGTATAACGAACGGGCGAACCAGTGGACGGATCTCCAGGATTAAAAATGGAATAATTTTAAACTTCAGGGTTTTATAATTTTATAATATCAAATCAGGAGCCAACTTCACACTGTGCGATTTGATATTGCACACTCTCAAAAACTTAAAAATAACAAACTGCATAACGTAAAAATTTAATAATTCTCAAAGTACTAAAAACATTGCACATCTCAAAATTGTAAAAAGTCAGAACTGAACGAATGAAAATTAAAAGTCTTCCAAACTTTTAAATTGGAATCCTAGAGCAAACATAAAAACTATGAGCAGGCACATTAGAGTGCCTCGGAAACAAACATTAGAGCTTCTTATTCGCTGATGCGTAGGAGATGATCCATGTCTAATAGACCAATGTTTTCAAGAAACAATCATTTTAAAACATACAGCCTGAAAATAGTATTATTCTTCTTAAAATTCTTTCGAAGTAAAATATCAATAAATTTTTTATATTTATAATTTGAAAATCTTCAGTTGAGATTTTTTGAACTTTAAAGACCCTACATTCAAAAACGCTTCTAACTTGAAATAATTTATGCATTAAGAATGGACATTTTTTATTGAAAAATTTGTGTAGTAAAAAGAATCTTTTATGAAGATTGTAATAGATAAAGTCAATGTAAGTTATTATTCTAGGGGGCTCCACTAATAACATCACTAAATTTTAGAAGCAATCATATTTAAAAACGCATGTGAAACCGAATTCATAAACCAATGTCATGTATAATAGACTTCGAGAAAACAAGATAGGAGAGATAATTTGCTTGATCTACATTGGCATCCGATCTATAGACTTCACAATTCATTCATAACACTGCTGGATCTTTAAGCGAATCAAGAAAGAAGTAAGAGTTTGAATCCAAATTTGAAAATAGATTTTCAATAATTTTTCTTCATATGATTCCTGAATACGCAGGATTTTAAAATGATCCTGCGACACCTGATAGCGACTATTTTTTTCAGTCTTATTTTACGAGTGAGTAAGTTAGATTTTGAAAAAGTTTCTAAGTACAATTTATAATATTCTTGTGAAGAAATAAAAAATTTCGATGTAATTTTCTGTAATTTGTGATGGTGTAATTTCCTAGAAAATGTACATGTAAATAGATACACATAGGAGAGGTCATATGTTTGATCAAAAAACAATAAACATCATTACTTCTTTGAGAAATATCTAGATAATAAAAGTTACAATTCAGGTAATGGCTTCTCCTTAGTCATACCTCTAATCAAAATTGGAATTAATGAAATTTTGCTGCTTATTCTAGATGTATTTTACAATCAAAATTAAAAGAGAGGAACAAATAGAAAATCTATTAACGTAACGCGAAATTGTAGCATTTTCAAATTTATTGACACAATGTGAATGCAATATTGTGAAACTTCTAAACAGATTATGTGGAACACTTGAATTATTTACATGCCTATCTTTTTGACCCTGATTAGTCGAGGTTGGAGATAATACCACAAAATCTTGATTTGATATCGAAAACAATCGACAAGGAAAGTTGACTGATTGCTTAATTACCGAATTTGTCCGAGAGCTCAAAAATATTTTTGCTAATGACTTTCGTAGGTAAAATAAATTTGTTATTTTACACCATTTCATTCGCGAAGTGATAGAATTTTACTTTAATATTACTTAACGATTCGATATAAAAGTTAATAAGTATAATTTTTCATTATTTAAATTTATTGAATATTCAATGGATACTTCACAGGAGATAATGCTAATAATTTTTGTTTGAATCGCAAGGATAGAAAGTTTGCTGAGGAAATAGATCATGGCCTTAGATTTGGAAGCCTTTAGTAAGTCAAAAATGCTCCCTTGATATTTTTATTATCGCTAGCATTGACAAAGCGTTGGACAATTAATTTCATATAATCCCTTTTTTTGAAACCGGTGGATGTGGAGATGCAATTTTGTTCCTATAGAACAGATTTGAAATCATTTGAGAACGCTCAATCACAAAAGGACAGACTTACAGTATATGTGGTGTGGCCCATGCTAGGAAGTGCATATTAATTAGTTCAAATACTTTCTTTCAATAAGTGGTTATTCATTATTTGCACGAAACATTACAAAAATATAGTACAGGAAACACAGAAAATAAGGAAATAAGGGGGCTATTATGTAACTTTCTCACATTTATTTTCACTTCCACTTTCAAGTATTTTACATTTTTTTAAGAGGTGTGACGATTACAATTAAAAAATAGAGTACTGACGAGAATTTAAAAAAGTGGAAGAGAAAGTGAAAGTGAAAAAACTACATAATCTTGAGTTAGTTAGTTAATTTTTTTAATTTATTATTCTTAGGGTTGTCACAGGCGAATTTACCTCGAACAAGTGTCATATCTAAACCACAAAAGTCAAACAAGGATACTCATTTCTGACATAAAAAATAACAAATAGTGACTCATATGCATTTGTAATGTGTATGTTCCTTTTCTTTAACTTTAAAGAATTCAAATTAATTATATTCATAAGACTTCAAAACAATTCAAGTTAATTCAAAAGAATTCAAATTGATTTGAAAAACGAAAAAAAATTCCACTAATTTAAGTAAACTTGGAGTGAGTTTAGAAAAAATTTGAGGGTAATGAGATGAATTCTATGAAATTCATGAAAATTCGAGCTGCATAAAATCAAGTGGATCGTAAAGAATTTAAAAGTATAAAAAACTCAATGAGTTCAGTAATAATTAAATGAGATAAAAATGCGAGAGAATCCCAAAGAATTTGAAAGAATAAAAAAAATTCAGGATATATTAATAAGAATTTAGAGCAAATTCCGAATGAATGGGGGTATCATATCAAACCCCGGCAGTCACATTCATGGTAGGTCACATTGTGGCATGACCAAGACCCACTGAATTGCAAACAAGAATTTAAAAATCTCTTTGAATCCATGAAGCAACTATATGATAGTACTCATTTCTTTTGAAAAAATTCTTATAAATCCATTAAAATATTTTAAAATTCTATGAAAGTCTATGAAATTTGATTTCGACGACCTGCCCCCATGAAGATGGAATTCCTTCGGATTCTAGAATTCGATTTAATACATTTTCTAAGTATAGACACCAGTTCTGCGGTTAAATTTTGTAAAATTCATAAGATATTGAGTCAGCGTCTGGGGCTTTCCCATTTTTACATTTTGAGTAATGTAGTTTTGAGAGAGCTCAGTGCTGGAAATTTCTATATCTAATATTGGGTGTCTAGCATCAATAAGTAGCTCGTTGAAAAACGAACGTGCAAGAGAATTTCGCAATAAAATTTTCTCCATAAATCTGCACTAATGCAATTACTAGTAGGTGGACGGAATCTAGATTTAACAACTGCATTCCAGAAATTTTCGTTGTATTTTTGCA
>JAABKJ010007545.1:19273726-19339137 GCA_011634705.1 Andricus grossulariae
ATCTTGGACTATTTTACAATTTCTTTAACATTAAAAACAAAAGCTTTTTACGTTCTCATCCTGATGAGAAGGCATTAGTTTCATACAACATTAGACTTCGTCGGTTTTTATCAAATCTCCAGGTTTTGAGACCCCCTGAGTCAAAACGAATTATTTTAACAAAAGTGTCTGTATACTGTAGGCACGATCACTTTCGAAAAACTGACCAGATTGGATTGAGCTTAGGCACACTTCTTTATGGCAAACAAAAACTAACGAAAAACCAAAAATTCGATCTTGCGGTTGAACGATAAAGGAAGCGAAAAAGATAAGAGAACAAAAATTGTGAAACACAAAAAGATCTACAAATGCGTCATCAGCCACTTCTTAGATATGACGCGTAGTTTTTGTTTTATTTGGGGAAAACAACATTAAAAATAAAAGAATTTCATTTTTGGAGAATCGAAACAAGGATCGAAAAAATTGAGGAACATAAGTTGCTCATCCAAAAAAGAGCTACAAATTTTCTAGAAATATTTTTTTGATAGAACCTGAATTCTTTAATCTTAAAAAATAGGATGAAAAAAAAAATAATAAATTTTGGAAAAACAACACAAGAGACGAAAAAAAATAAAAAGCCAAAAGTTGTTCATCCAAAAAAGATTTGAGCAAAACAAAATTAAGTAGATTCTTATTTTAGTAATTTTAATATTATCGTGGATTTTAATTTGTTACATAGTCTGGAGATCTTAACAGTCACACATATTGCTTCTTATCTGATAATGAGTTGCAAATAATTTATTTTTAGAAAATAACCTGACTTTTAACAAACAATTGTTTCCAAAACCTACATAATAAAAACAGACTTATTCATTTATGAAGTTTTCCAAAGTCAAATAATGTTAAATTTTGAAGAAAACAATTTTTTATTGTACCGTGTATTTTTTCGTCCAAAGCTTCGATTTCAAAAAACAAACATTTTCCTTCGTTGACTCATTTTTATATATTGCTCTTTTTGGCTGAAGGTTTTCTTTTTGTTTTCTTCAGTTCTGAAAATGCTGTAACTCCGATAATTTGCTTTCTATAAAAAGAATGTCAGAAATAAATTATTTGAAATTCTAAGAACTAAAAATAACCGTACACTAAATTTTAAGTTCTTGAAGAAAATGTTTTGAAAAATTCAGAAAATGCTCTAACTTTTTCAATTTTCATACATTATAACTGGCTTACAAACTTCTTTTTCAGGCCTTAAGAAAGTGTGCCAAAGCTCAATCCAATCTGATAATATTTTTTAAAGTTATCGTGCCTGCAGACTACAGACTACCGACAGACTACAGACAGACTACAAACAGGCTACAGGCACACTACAGACAGAGAACTTCAAAAAAATCGTTAGTTCTTACTAAGGGCATTTTAAAACGTAGAGAAATCATGAAAACCCATACAATCAAATTTACAAGAAACCAATACCTTTTCATCACGATGAGAATGTAAAAAGATTATGCAGATGGAGGAATATTTTTGAAATAACCCTAAATCCTCGATACGTAGAGCAGCGCAAGCACTAGCTTCAAAATGAGAAAGATTGAGAATAATCCTAAAGAACTTTTTCAAACTTTATTCTATTAAAATATCTACACATCAAATCTTAGTACATGTTGCGATGGCCAAGCAGGTTTTCTATTTTTACTATTTTATGCAAGATGTCGCATTCTCGCATCACATCCACAAATTTTGTGAATACATTTTCGAACGATATGGACATCATGGTATTGGACTAAGGTACCCCAAATTTGCAGGTGGTGGTATAGAATAGGGGCTCAACAGATCTCAATCCATGCGACTTTTTTCGGTGAAATTTCATTAAAGAAATTTGTTACGCCTATCAACTCAAAACGTAGAGCAACTGAAATCGGCTGTTCTGATAGCGGTTCACGATATTTCTGATACTGTGAGAGAGCGTGTGGGTAGGCACTAGGAAAAATTAGACATGTTTGGCTCATTCCCCACACAAATCGAAACCGGTGATTTGAATTTCGAAGCTATGTTTTACCTGACGATAAATCAATTCTCTTTCTTGTGGAACGCAATGCACATATTTCCGTGGCAACCCCAGGACATGTTGTATTCACAGCACCCAATTGTGATGTTCAGACTGCCCTTATTGAATGTTTCAAGAAAATGTGCGGAAAATGTCCCAAAATAGGGAAAATAGCAGTTTTGTGTCGAACTGATGCTACAAACGTTTTTTTTCAATTGTTCAGACATTATTTTTTTAGGCATTAGAAACAATTATTTTCGTTCAAATAAAATATTTTGTTTAGTAAATCACTAGAAGATATAATTTTCTGAAATAATTATACAATTTACAAATGTTATGAGTAATATTTTTTTTTCAGAATATTTGGCGACTACGTAAACAATTTTAATTTATTATAAAAATTTTTAAATGCTAGAAATCGTTAAAATTTATTATTCTCAGGAGTTATTAACGTAGACAATGCATGTTTCAAATCCAAGGTCTTTTGAAAGACAATTTGCCATTATTTGAAAAAATTATGATCACTTCTCCTTATTCTAGAAATGACACAGAAAATTTAAGTTTTTTCGAATTGCTTCCACTATATAGCTCATTAATCAGCACCTTCTCGTCTCAACGAAATACATCTGAACTACAACTATCCATAACAAATATTAGGGTATCAGTTTAGAGATAAAATAATAATGAATAGTTATCGACACACATGGTGTCAGAGATGCGAAAAAAGTAAAATTTTCTACACAATTGATGAAATAAAATTTCAACACAGTAGTTGAACTTTTGAGCGTGTATTCAAATTTTGAATCTAAAACATCAGTTTGCTATCAAAAAAGGAGAATTTTACAAAAAATATATGAATCGAGAACAAAATAGTTAAAACGATTACTGAAGATGATTGATTTTCAACCAAACACGTGGATATTCAATTATTGAATTTAATTTTTGACAAAGTATTTCAACTTCAACTTTCAAGAAATTGATTGTTTTCAAAGAAGTCAAAAAATACATATGAAAAGTAAGCTACGGTACGCATCTTTTCAAAACCTATGTGTTACAGTATGTTATTGTCCTCTACTCACACTTATTACGTATATACTTTTTTATCAATCATGGTAAAAACCCCATAAACTGTAAGATTTTATTCTTTTTTGGTTTGAATATTTGATTTGATTTTCAGAATACACAATAAAGCACACGTATTTTATCATGTTAGTGTTTGTTATTTATTTCACATTGACTTTTCTCCGTAGTTTTGAAAGATTCAAAGAACTTTCATTTCGAATAATTTTCTTGTTACATACATAGTTTATAACCAAATAAAATTCATGCCTTACATTTCAGATGAAAATTGATTAATTATGTCTCTGAAGGACAATCTTGAAACTAATAACGTCATCATCTAACATATATGTGAGATAACGACTACTTACGTATATATTTGTACTATGATGACGCATTGGAATATTCTTTAGTACTATTTGTTTATCCAATTATTCACTGAAGCATTAATCAGTTTTTTCTCTACATTGCGAAAATGAGGATGGTCTGTGCTTTCGTTTTCACTCTGGTGGTCATCTTTAATTCTATTGGTGAATATACTAATATAATATATCTATGATTTTTATTATATTTTATACAATACATGCATGAATACGGGCATTTCTCAGGCCTGTGGAGCGAACATGAAGTCCCCCTTTCCAGCTTATATTCATATAATGGCAATTTGTATATTTATGTCGTCAAAAATTATGACGTCATAGTAGTGTTGCCGCAGAACGAGAATTCCCGAGGAACGCTACGGGACTATACGAGACATACCTGCTGTCTCGGTGTCCCACTTCCCGTTTTGCCTCGACTCGTGGCATCCTTTCTCGTTTCTCGCCTCGACTTTTCTGAGGAATGCGACAGATGTGAGCTAGCAGAGCGGACAGGTCGCAGGATCGTTCTTTTGCCACTCTGATGTGCTAATGCTAATTAGCGCTCTTTGATGAATAGTTGAAGTCGAAATCTGGTTACATATTATACTTTTTTGTTCATTGCTGAATAATTCGATATCAAAAACGAATATGTTGCGATTTTTCCAAAGTTTTCACTTCACTGTATTAGTATTTTGTTTTGTTCGTATTAATAATTCATTGTTGCAATTATAAGAACAGAATGTATGAAACGGAAATGCAAAAGTATAGGTAGATTCTCACGTCATTTGTAGTTTGAAGAATATAACACATAATAAAATATTCAAAATATTTGTGCAATCCTTGAAATATTTGGAAATATTTGTGAATTTCTTGAACTCTTTTAAAATATTCAAAATCTATGTGAAATCTTGAAATTTCTGTTAAATCTTCTGGAATCTTTTGAATATTTAGCAAAATCTTTCAAATATTTGTCAAATTATTGAAATCTTTTAATAGGTTTAAGAATTCTTTGAAATACTTATGAAATATTTATCAAGTCTTTTGTAATAACTTGAAAATATTACAATATTTGAAATGTTTGTGAAATCCTTAAATATTTGGAAATCTTGATGAATTTCAGAAGGCCTTTTAGTATATGCAAAATCTATGTGAAATTGAAAAATTTCTGTGTAATCTTTTGGAATCTTTTAAATAGTTTGAACATCAATTAATATCTTGCAGTTATGCAAAGTTAAAATAAGATAAAATAATTTTCTTCTCGCAGTTTTGAAAAAATCATAAATGCTATTTTTGTTTCGTAATCTGCATGATATTACTAATTCTCAAAATTTTCTCATATTTTTTCTTGAGTTTCTGTAGGAAAAGTTAATTTTTGCATGAGCACCTGAAAATGAAAAAAAAGTCTAGAATCTCTGCACACAATGTTCTCAGCATAGAAAAGCTTCCCACGTTCAAAATGTACTTCCCAAAAATTTAAGAATATCAGATCATTCAAAATAAAGAGTCGCTGAATTATTCAGATAAACTCGTCATTCCCAATGATCTGATTTTTTCAATGTTCTGGAATTACATTTTGAACATAATGAAGTTTTTCTATGCTAAAAAAACTATTCATAAATTTCGGGGCTGCTACATTTTTGTAATTTTCAGGACTTCATAAGAGATTAAATTTTTCCTATATAAACTTATATAAATATTCTTTAAAAAATCCTGAAAATCGGCCATATTATGCAGATTAAGAAACAATAATAACATTCAAGATTTTTACACAACTCTGCGATTAAAGAATTTTTCAATTTTATTTCGACTCAGCCAATCCCTAAGATATACACGTTACGAGGGACACAAAAGGAAACTTTTCAGTGCTGAGGCATTTCCGAACTACAGAATTGTTCACATAGATGAATATTCTAATATGCATGCATGAATATGCAAACATACATACATGTATTTCGCAGTGGTAAATTATAAAATCGATTGTGTGCTGATCATATGAGTTTATATAAGTCGTATTACTGACTTATTTATTACTTATTATAAATTAAAATTTCCTAAAATTAAGAAGATATGTAGTAGTTAAAGTGATTCTAGTAGTTATACGCACTTTCAATTTTTCAAATGTCCCGACAAATATATTCTATTTACCAAACATAGACATAAGACACCACAATAGTTTAGATTCTACTTCGAAATACGTGAGATTAAATTAGGGCTGAATTCTTTAAACTCCAAATGACTTAAAAATATACCAATCTTTTAAACCTTTCTCTTTCATACATTCTACTGTTATAGTTATCAAGATGAATTTTTAATTACAACAAAACAACATACAGAGTAAAGTTAAATTTGGACAAAATCATAACACTGTCGTGCTTGATATCGTATTAGTGATTAATAAACAAAAAAATGTAATATGTAATCATATTTCGACTTCAAATATCATTGAAGAACGCTAATTAGCATCAGTGCGTCAGAGTATCAAAATAACTCTCCCGCAAGCTGTCCGCTCCACTGACGCACATCTCTCGCATTTTTCCGAAAAACCGAGGGCAGCATCGGTATTCCCTGTCTCGGGCAGCATTACGACGTCCTAGATGTAATGGGCATTATATACCAACAAACTTGAAAAGTGGCTCTTAAGGTTGGCTCCTACGGCTCTCACTGAAAACACACATGTACGAAGAATGTCCCTCTGGTTCCCCTTTGTGGATAATATACTACCAAGCTGACAACAAAGAAATTACTTTTTAGCAATACAATAGAACTTTTAACCAAAGAGTTGGATATTTAACCTACAAAGACGAACTTATTCGAGTGCAGTTGAATTATCAAACTGAAAAGCTCAATTTAGAATAACAAGATAATTTTCAACCAATGAAGATGCAGTTTCGGCGGGTAGTAGAAAATAAAGAAATTAATTTTTTTATTTTCTACCAAACAGTTGGTCTTAAAAACAATGAGTTGAATTTGCAATCAAGCGAGAAAAATGTTGAACAAAATAATAAATTTTGTTCACAAAATGGTTGCATTATCAAGAAAAGAAAAATTTATTTACAAATGAGATTTTGTTTTTAAATACAGTTCTTTGAAATCATAATAATTTCTTGAGCGATATGGTACTGAAATTATGTAGAAGTGACTAACGTGCGTTAATAATCGGACTTATGATTCTTTGAATTTAAAAGAATTTAAGAAAATTCTATGAAGTTTTTAAGAACTTCATGTGATTTTTAACGAATTCAGAATAAATTCGAAAAATAAACACAAAACAATAATTTGTGTTAAATTCAAACCCCAACCATTTTAAAGATGACATCTTCACAGCACAACTTTTCTTCACAGAAACGTAAATCCTCTACTTTTTTCGCAGAGTTAAGTTCGCAGTCAAGCAGAGATTGTCTTGACACTCACTCGTCTCCTTCTCGTCGTATACGTCAGCCTTCTGAGGATCATCCTCAGCGTGCCTGGGACAGGTCTCCGCCTGGGTGGCCTCCTTCCCCTAAAGTACTTGGATACGAACTTGGACAACTTGGATACATTCGGCTTATTCCCCGCAAAAATCAAAATCTACGATTTGAATTTCGAAGATACGTTTTTCCTGCTGGTTATCCACTTAGATTGAGAACAGACAAAAATAACTATACTCCTGTGCCAGCCCAAGAACATATTGTTTTATCGTTATCCAATGGTGACATTTTTGCAATATTCGAGCATAGCGGGGTTCTTCGTGGAATATATGCGACAAATAGTGCTCGTACGAGACTAAAGATGAATATGATAAGCGGCGTAGTTGAAAATTTGACCCCAGATGAAATGCGATATTGTCCAGTAGGCGAAGGTCACCCAATCTTTCCCAACAATTTTATTAAAACTTCAGCAAATAACGATTCACTACAGTCCGAATGGAATCCTGATAGCGAACTTATCCCTGGTTCTCCTTCTCTTGAGAGACGACATTCATCTGACCGGACTTCTCCTCACGAGCCTCCTCTTCATGCTAAAGCCCGGTCGCCTCCTGGGTGGCCGTCCTCACCCATAGTTCTTGGATATACACTTGAAGAACTTGGATACATTCGGCTTATTTCCCGCACGAATCACAATCTACGATTCCAATTTCGAAGATACGTTTTTCCTGCTGGTTATCCAATTAGATTACAAATAAAAAGAAATAACTATACTCCCATTCCAGCACAAGAACATATTGTTTTAGCAGTATCTAATGGTGAAATTTTTGCAGTATTAGAGCACAGCGGGATTCTTCGTGGAATATATGCGACAAATCATGCTCGTACGAGACTTAAAATAAATATGATAAGCGGCGACGTTGATAATTTGACCCCAGATGAAAAGCGATATTGTCCAGTAGGCGATCGTTACCCAATCTTCCCCTACAGTTTTATTAAATCTTTAGCAAATGTTGATTCACTACAGACCGAATGGAATCCTGATAGCCAACAAAACCCTAGTTCTTGTTATTCTGACAGACAACATTCACCTGCCCGCACTTCTCCTCACGAGCCACCTCTTCATGGCGAAGCCAGGTCGCCTCCTGGGTGGCCTCCTTCTTCTAAAGTACTTGGATACGCACTTGGACAACTTGGATACATTCGGCTTATTCCCCGCACAAATGAGAATCTACGATTCGAATTTCGAAGATACGTCTTTTCTGCTAATTGCCCAATTAGATTGCGAACAGAGAGAAATATATATACTTCCGCGCCAGCCCGAGAACATATTGTTTTATCGTTATCCAATGGTGACATTTTTGCAATATTAGAGCATAGCGGAGTTCTTCGTGGAATATATTCGACAAATAGTGCTCGTACAAGAATAAAAATTAATATGATAAGCGGCGAAGTTGATGATTTAACCCCAGATGAAATGCGTGATTGTCCAGTGGGTCAATGTCAACCAATCTTCCCAAAAAATTTTATTAAAGCTTCAACAAATAATGATTCACTACAGTTCGAAAGGAATCGTGATAGCGAACGTGACCCTGGTTCTTCTCCTTTTGACAGACGACATTCACCTGACCGGACTTCTTCTCAGAAGCCTGCTCTTCATGCCAAGTCCAGGTCCTCTCCGGGAAGGCCTCTTTCTGTTCAAGTACTTGGATGTGAAATAGAACAATTAGGCCGTATTCGGCTGATTCCTTGCACAAACCAGAATCAGCGATTCGAATTTCGAAGATATATTTTTCCTGCCTATGGAACAATTGAAATGCGAATAGATCATACGAACTATATGCTTGTGCCAAATCAAGAATATATTGTATTATCAACATCCAGTGGTGACGTTTTCGCAATATTGGATTATAGTGGGACTCTTCATGGAATATATAGAACAGATGAAAATAATTCGCGAATAAAAATGAATTTAATAAGTGGCGCAGTTTATAATTTGACTGCAGACGAAATAAGGTGTTGTCCAGTAGGCAAAAATCACCCGATGTTCCCAAACAGTTTCATTAAAGCTTTTGATAATTACGATTCACTAGAGTCTGAATGGAATCTCAACGGCAAACGGTGTCCTGGTTCTTCTTTTTGTACCAGACAAAATGCACCTGTCCGGAATTTTCCTTAGTAGCCTCTTTTTCATGCCAGGTTCAGTTCTACTCCGCGCAGGACTCCTTTTCATGAAGTGCTAGGATACGCACTTGGGCTGCTTGGACTCATTCTGCTCATTCCCTAGCCAAATTATTTAAAGTGAAGTTTATGCAATATTGGAGTATACGGGAATTCATCCTGAAATATATAAGACAGACAGAAATCACTTGAGGATGAAAATAAATATAGTAAATGGTGATGTTAAGAATATTACATGAGTTGAAATGAAGGAATGTCATGTAAGGCTGGTATTACCCACTCTTCCCACAACTTTTTATGAATGTTCTTGCAAATTGCGATTCACTAGAGACTGTGTATAATTAATTCAATAAGAAACTCGTCAAATGGAACATGATTATCCTTATGGCCTTTAGTTGGATGGAAGTTAAATTAAAACATTAAAACATCAGTGTAGTTTTTTCTCCGAATTGCTTTTTTTGAAAATTTCATGTTAATCCAAATAACGAATTTCTACGTGAGAAATTATGATTTTTAATATTGAAACCCTGTGGACGAGCTATACTATAAAGTACTATAATATATACTATAATATATATCAATATATATCAAATTAATTTTAATTTTTTTTTCAATTTTGTGGAATCGTGACTTCCGTCCGCTAAAGATCCAAAAGTGTCATACGTCTGTCCATAAATCGGCCTGTGTGAGTCAATTCAATTTGTCAAATTAGGTTAGATTTTTTGAAATTTTTTCAATAACCTAAAGCTGTATAGTACACATTTCCTCGTGATTATTGCAGGAAATTACGAGCCGTTACTACACAATTCAAGATGTCACAAAAGTTAATATGTATTTCAACTGCAATAATAAAAATTTGAAAAGTGTGTCCCTTTCTTTCATCAAAAATTGTATTCAAGTGTCGACTTAGCCCCACGAATTTGCGCATGACAGATTTTCCATCCCTTCACATTTTTTTAATAATTAAAAAGCACATTATCCGAGTTCAAAATCATAGGAAAAATTTTGTAGGTAACTAAATTCTTGATCAAACTATGTATTAATGAGGCTTTAGCTTTTTGGACTTTCTTGTAATGAAATTTGATAAAAATCCCGCAAATTTGCTTGACAACCTGGAAGAAAGCTCACATAATGTACAATCCTTAAACTCAACAGCAGTGATACCTGAACTTTGTTGAAAAGTAGCATTTAAGGGATCCTTAATAAGCATAATTAAATAATATGTTGATTCATATTGATCCCTTATTGATCCATTGTCATTTGATGATTATGAAAAATTCTTATTTTTCTTCACTTTTTCAAAATAATCAGAAGGAAATATTTTGAAAATAAATACTGACTATGACGTTAACAGTTTCCTAAGAGGTCCTTGTTATTATTTCAATAGCTTCGTTTTATTAAACTCTTCCATTTTCCATGTTTTCCGTGTTTATAACTTTCTCAAAATTAATATATACAGTTCTCAATAATTTCCTTTTTACCAAGCAATTAGCTTTGCATTACTCTGAGAGAAATTAAATTTTTACTCTTGTAACATTTTCTCGTACAGAGAACCACTATTGATTCACAGCCTTATGAACAAAATATTTTTCATAAATCTTTGCTTACCTACAAGTCATAATTTTGAAGGTATTATGTAATAATTATCTTCTTGAACTTACACCATACTTCTTTACATTATGGAACTCACCTATCATATCAAATACTTCTTCATTACAGTCAATAAAAAATCTGTTTCGCTCAATGAATATTTCACAGTGTCAAGTCAATATTTCTATGCCGTAAGTACTGCGTTCCTTAGATCCAAACAAAACATTTATTTAATCTGAAGAAATATTTCTGCAGCCACATTCTACTCTACCATTTCTTTGAATCGAAGAAATTTCCTTTGATTTAAATAAGTTATTTTCTCAGTGCACTATTTACGACGAGTAATGTATTCAAACCACCGTATCGTTATGGTTTCGGGGTTGCTGAATCGGAATCCAATGTCCAATGATTTCAGCTATTTAGAATATGATATTGAAACGTGCAATCTTAGCAAATCAGGGCACTTTTAGAGGTTAGGGACAAATTCTAAATAGCTGAAGTAATACGAGTATTAGAATTGGATTCAGCGACCCCAAAAACAGAAAGATAATTAATATCGCGGGGTTAATTACTCGGATTTTTTAGGTTAGGGACGAATAGTGACCAGATAGGGTTTAACTAAGATTGGATTCGGATTCAGCGACCCCGAAAACATAATGATTAGGTTGTTTGACTACATTACTCATCGCAAAATAGTGTTAATTCGACTATTTGAAGTATTGATTGAGGTTAGGGACGAGTAGTGACCCGATAGGATTACTCTTGTATTAGATTCGGATTTAGCGAGCCCATTCACATTAGAGTAAGCTAATTTTAGGTAGAAAAATTCTTTTTTCATATTTGTTCAATGTCAATAAGACTCATTAAACGCAATTTTTCATTATTTCAGGCGCCATATTGGAACTGCCATGTTGTTTTTTCAGATATTTCCAGACATCCTTTGATAGAGTTTTGAAATATGGAAATGTTGAGCCGTGTAACTTTTAAATCGATGCATAATACTATGGGTCCTGAAAGAAAGTACACAACTCACGGTGGCGGATAGAATCTGCGTAACTCACGCTGACAAATAGAATCTACGCAACTCGTATATATGGATACAAAATATTTTAATTTTTCTATTGATTGATTAGAAGCTTCGGTGGCTCAGCCGATAGCGCGTCAGACTTCCATGCAGGGGGTCTGGGGTTCGATCCCTGAGCCGGGTACCAATGGAAATTTTTCTATGTACTTCTACCAGAGCTTCGGTGTTTCGGAACCCACCTTAAACTGTAGGTCCTCTAAAAAAAGCTGCTGCCTTTCTCAGGATAAATGGGCTCTTTCGAGGGCCTAACCTTGGGGGTCCAAAGCCGATTTTGAGAAGACTCGAACTGATCAACTAAGTAGGACGTCATTTACTGTGCGATAGGCACGCCTGTCACCTGAGAGGTATAATTTAAGAATGTTGGTAACAGCGCGAAACCCACCGAGATCCAAAAACACTCGGCGAAGATGGCCGGATTTCGAAGTACTACCTTGAGAATAAACACGGGTGTGGCACAATAGGCTTCTTCATAGCTTGAGCGCCATGGGGGCACCTCCGGGGGCCCCCCGCCCACATTACAACCAACTAAATAACTATTGATTGATTTAAAGCGTATTAATTAATAAATAACAAATTCACGCAACTCGTTTTTGCAAGTGGATTCCGTGATGAAAGTACGTAACTCGGCTAAAATAGTTCTAACCTTCACCGAGGAAGTAATCAAGAGCTTAAAGATTTTTATGAATATTTCGAGATCCGTTTGAGTTGTTGCAAAAATAAAGTGGCTGCTTGATTCAGAATTGAAAAAGCGCATTGAAAAACTACTTCGGAAAAGAGTTTTTTTATTTCATGAATATGTACAAAAAGGGCATTCTTTGTTGACCAGTAATTGTTGAAATTTGTTAAGAGGTTCTGTTTTCCAGTTTACAAAAATCTAACATATGTCATCTTTCACCAAATTAGGTGCAGATGGATCTCCAATTATTCTTCCTTATACCGTTGAGGTACGGATGGCGGATAATTCTACTTTTCGAGGAGATGTATGGGCTGAACACGATGACCTGCCTAAATGGATGAAACCTGGAGGAGCGGAGCGTATGAGGATTTCTCGCTGTCTTTATCGCGTTCTTGTAATATTGCCAAACAACAATCATTTTTGTTCAAGACTCATTCCGCATGATCCACTTCCTGGTCATGATCCTCGTATTCATTTTCCAAAGTACGCTGAAATACGTTTCAAACATGACGAATATTACACAGCTTCCAATTTCCAGGAGTATCCTATCAATGTATATAATCATTTTCAAGAAAATATGAGCCTCATCAACCACATTTATATAACAAAGCTAGGATTTCCTGTTTATAGGTCACCGTTAAATCGTCCTTTTCATATTAATGCGGTCAATTTTGGTCCAAATCAGTGATATATTGCACTGATTCTTTAGGGAGTGGTCACTCTTTTAGCAAAGGTTATTATCGGCGATATGTGCCATTTACCTTCTTAGATGTTGCACTTTATCCTGAGGATATGATCAATTACCCAATTGAAGGACAACTTGAAGTACTATAGTAAATGTATAAAATTAAATAAAAAACTCCCTAATTAAACACTTAATGACTGATTTTTGTTTATATTCAATAAATATTGATTATCTTCCTCAACGAAATGGTCAGCTCGTTTGAAGATCAATTTTGGAGCAGTTAAAAGAAAACATATTTCGGCAAGAGTACCACCGAGGTGAAGAGAGTAATTTTGAAGCTGATCTGATGAAAAAAATACCGACTGAATACAGCTTTCAGGATAATTTTAAACAGACTTTTGTATTTTTCTAGTAAGCACTCCAGAGTTTCTACCTGCATAACTTTTAGTCTGCGGAAATAGACATCATTTCTTCTATTTAGTATAAGCACATCTGTTTTTGCCATCATAAAAAGCTTACAGTTGTAATTTTTCAACTGTTCAAGGCAGATTTAAAACAACGCCTCATTATTCATACCTATACGCCGTCATCAGATGGTGTTTCTTTTCACGAGGACATCTACTATGTCACATTGACAGCTGTGCCAAGTGAAACAATAGCGAATCGTTTACAAGTGAAAATTATTTTCAGTTTGTTTTAAGTTTGGGGGGAGTCATCTGAAAGACATTCATGGTCGATTTCATAAACAAAAATTGAGCATATTCATTTAAAAATAGTCAAACGCTCAATTTTTTTTGCATATTATTTAACCAATGAACAACTGTTTCTTAATTTTCGAAGCATCATATTGCTCGAACATGATTAATAATAATTTTCAATAAATAAGGATTTTTCTGCTTAATTTTGTGTTAAACTTCGACCTGCTTTAACAGTTTAAACGAAAACAACGAAATGAACTCAAAACCTATAAACAAGTTACCTCAGTTACCTATATAGTGGATCATCAAATTTTTAAATTGTTGAGAAAAATATTGGACGTGAATAACTTGGAAAAATCTCAACGCTTTCTCAGGCAGTGTATCCACATATTCAATTCTCTTCTTATTTTATTAGGTATACTTAAAGAAGTGTCACGGGAGTCGTTTTTGAAAAAAAATCCATTCTTAAATTTGAAAAATCTAAATACCTGGCTTTTCCTTGAAAATGAAGTGATTTGTGAAAAAAACTTGAGAGAGCAAAATTGTTCCTTGGAGAAATTATTATAAAAGAGTACCCTTTTCAAATTTTGTTTCCATCCTTTTCTTTCAATGGATTTTTTTATTCTAAAAGACTGAAATTTGTTCTTTACTTACTATTACTATCTTTACTTTTCGTTCTTTATTATTTGAATTGTCTAAATACATGTTTTTAATTTTCAAATCTTATCAGCCTATGATAAAAAGTTTCAAGTGTTATATTCATCAATATTATTAAGGTTAACCGCCAAGGATAAGACCAGGTTATAACCGAGAATTTTTTTTCCAATCGTAGGAAACACCAATTGAAGTATTTTTGGAAAACTTGGTTAATACACCTAGAAGAACAATTTTCTTAATTCAACAAAAACATTTTGTTAACCGCATTTGGTTGATTTTAGGAAAAATGTAGCTTGAGTAAAAAAAATTTTGTTCAGTTGACCAAATTTGTTTCCTTCAACCCAAGATTGCGTGATTAAGTTTTTGATAAAATAACAGAACGATTTTTTGAATCAATTAGAGCCATTCACCTACAATGTAAATTGTGCTAGGTCCCTTATGGTTAGATGAAAGAAAAGGGTTTGATTAAATCAACCCAAATCTTTTCTTGGAGCAGCGAAAACATTTATTTGAATTACCTCAAATATTTTTGCAGATCGAGCGAAATATTGTCTTGGATTGACTAACAGTTTTACTTGGATCAACCAAAAGATGTGGTATAATCAACCAAATTTTACTGAACATACAATTTTCTTGGGTCAACCAAACATTATGTTGTCCTATATTCTAGGGTTGATTAGACCAAATATTTTTTTGGATTTAGTCACGAAAAAAAGTGGATCGTTAGAAGAACTCTCTGAACCATTAGCTCTAACTATTTTGAATTGAAGCGCAGCTTTTCGACGGTGAATTTTGTTAAAATTACTATTTTGTGTTCACGTAAGTTAAAATCAATTTTCAGTGTATCCATTTGAATATATGTGAAGATTATTCGTGGAATTCTACTCTTCTCATTCGTAGGATTCCTTCATTTTATAAGCTAGTATAATATAATACAATACTTAATATTTATAACGAATATGACATATATGGGTCATAATTTCTCAAGTGTATCCACCCTAGATAACAAATTCGTCCAATCGAACTCAAAATTTGGCTGATCGGAGTCCTGTTGGATAGCACCACGTACAAAAAAAAATTCGTTTCGACAAATATTTGCTAAATTGCCCTTTTCGCGGTTTTTTACGAAGTTATAATAATTTTTGGAAAGAGCCAAATTTGATCTTCATTTTTGAAAATCAAACATTTTGACTTTAGTTATAGGCAGCTAAAATGGGTATGTTAAATTTGCTAGGGGTTACTTGTGTCTGTTTATTATTACTGTCAGGTTGGGTTTATAGTATGGAGTCTTGCAAAGGTGACTGATGTGATTATTGTTTTTTGGAATTTGTTGACTGTTTCTTGAAACCAGATGTTAATTTAATGTCAATAAAGTTGAAAATATAAAAATAATACAAAAATTGAGGAAAAATCACTTGGTTATTTTAGAAGTGTGGCTTAACAAGGTATCTCTCATCATCTCATCGCCAAAACCTCACAAATTAAATTTTTATTATCATTTATATCTAGATATCATCAAATTATTTTTAGTTCGATCAGCAAGAATGTGTTTTTTCTCAAATAATCAGATACCCCTATCTTAAGGACTTATCGTCGCCCGATTATAATTTAACTTCTTTTATTGAAAATATAAAAACTGGTCAGCGAATTATAAGCGGCCCTTCTGAAATGAAATAAAGTAGGGCGATTACTGCAAGAGAGATCTTCAAAAATATGTTTCTAATCAGTCATATAGAGGTTTTCATGTATTTTCCACACCATTTAATTATTATAAAGCCAAGTGGAACTTGAAGCCTTGATAGAGATAACGTTGGATCAGTAAAAATAAATATTAGCCCTAGGATCTTCTATTCCACGTCGCAGTGTGTCTGCTATTGAAAAAACAGTGTCGTATATTAAACTGTATTAACCCATGTTGACAAATTTAATAAAACACCAGAAAAAGAGATTTCAGTTGATAAAACTTTATATCTGTCGAGGCTTTTAATTTTGGAAATCATGTCCTGAAAACTATTATTCTTTCATATATATTTTCAATTTGTCGCACTTAAATCCAAGAGAATTTAAAGGATACAAGTTTCTCCCTAGTTTTTGCCCTGAACGTGCGATGACAATTTCACTGTTTTTGACCTAATTTTCGTTCTTTTAACCAACATCAATGTAATTTTTTGATAACTAAGTCTCAGTATTACATTTACGTATGAATCAAAGTATTAATATGGAACGTAGTAATTTCGAATATTGAATAATATTCAATTCTGAAAAAATATATTTTCGAAATTCAAGAATTGTTAATCGTAGCTTTTCATAATATTGTAGAACTTTGAATGAGTAATCTTTTCAATTGAAAACTTGAAGTGTTTTTATTTAAGAAAATTTACCATTGAAAATCATTTTTTTAAATTAATAATTCTGTCGTTTTTATGATTTACATTTGAAACTTCTTTCATTAGAAAGATTTAGAATTGAAAACTCTTGATCCTCGACAAAATCTAAGAATTTTTAATTATAAATCTTTGAAATTGAATAAAATTGAATTTGTAATACTTGAAGTTTGGAATGTCTTTGATTCAAAAGATTTGCATGTGAAAACTCTTCATTCTTGACCAAATTTGAGAATGTTTAATTATAGAAATTTAAATTAAATAAGTTTTGACTTTAAATCTTCAAAATACATATTTTAGATGCACAATTCATGTAATAAATCAGCTCTTTTTAATATAGACATTAAATTTGAATTGAGCGGCATTGGGAAGCTTAGAATTTAATTTGCTTTAAATATTTCGGTTAACAATAAATGTATAAAAATTGTATAAAAAATACATTTAAACACACGTGAGAACAAATTTTGCAGGATTCAACTCAGCACAGATTTATCTCTAAGTTTCTTTTTTAATTTTCTAAAAATTAAAAATTCGATTTTCGCGAACGTTTTTCGTAATTTTTCCAAAGACTATGCACATTTTAAAAAAAAATTGTTTATCCAGAAATACATTCTTTCGATTATTGTGGAATGTATCACAGACTTTCTCCCCCCCCCCCCCAATTTGCATTGCTCTCGTGCAATTTTATGTAGAAAAAGAATTGCACGGACGAATAATGCGATGTGATCGCGTTGAAAGTGCTAAAAGCTAAGCGTTCGGGCGATGCGCTAAGCACTTAGGCAACGCACAAAGCGTTCATATAATTGCATGTAACGAGCTTCAAACGCGAAATTCGATTTCTATTATCAAGAGGCGTTTGGTTGCCTTAATCGGTGATACAAACAGCTTATTCACAAACGCATGACAAACGCTACTTGCGATTGAAATATTGCATCCCAAGATCGTCGCAAAACGCTTAAGTTGAATGGCCAGACAAAAGAATCCATACTCAGCGTTGCAATTGGGCACTGATCAACCAGTTAATGTCAAGCACTGTAAAGTACCTTTTACAGAATTCTCCTTTTGTGCCAACGCTTCCATCCTACGTTCAACGCTAAGCGTTTAGTAGAAGCACTCAAACAACATAATAAACTCCCAGCGTTGCCGTTTGGCTTTGATTCGTCAAGCAGTCTAAAACACTTCATAAGGAATGCTTATCTCGTTCCAACACTCCGACTTGAACTTCAACGCCAAGCGTAAAAGGTAAGCATGTACGTAGGTCACAAAATAAACCCTCAGCGGTGCTGTTTTCGTAATCCTAAATGAATACCACCTGGGGTAGTTGCTGGAGAGCTTGATGAGTGACTCGTGTCGGAGCGATGTCTCCTACACATCCTGTACTTACCCCTGGAATTTAGTCTTGCAGCTAGACTAGAACAGATCGAGCTACGCTTACCCCGAAATGGATTTGGTTTAATGGTATAATAATAATAAATAATAAATAAATACAATTGGAATCAAAATATTGCAAGCGGCTGCATTAATAGCAAATGCTTAGGAGTGAATTAATGTATTTTTGAGTGATCTCGATATGATTTTAAGTAATGCGAACTACATTAAGATATTTGCAAATGATTCAAAGGTGACTTCAATCCATTGCAATGCGTTTGCAGGTAATTTTGTGTAATTGAGTATCATTTATCTGCCTATTACTTAACACAACAAAATTAAATATGAAAGAAACAATAAAAAACAATGTATAGTGGTAATAATATCAGTGCAGATGAGAATTTGATCGTGGTAAATAGCTTATTTAATATAGTAATCTTCAGAAAGAAAGACAAAATATAGAAGAACAATAGAACAAAATTGTAACACAGGAACAGAAGATATATTTGCTTTTTCTGTAATCATAAAAAGTCATGAATAACAATGCTATTTATCAGAAGAAAAAGAACATAACGTAGAAGAACAATATTTTATAATATAAACTTGGATCATTATATGATTTTTTTTTTGGTAAACAGCTTGAATTCGTATCAGTGCTGATGATAATGTGATCTTAGTAAGTAGTTTCTTTAGAATACTAATTTCCTGAAATAGAGACAAAATATATAGAAGAAACCAAAAGGTTATAACAGGAACAAAAGGCATTTTTGTTTTTTCTGTTACCATAACAAATAATGAAAATTGATACTGTTCACCAGCAAGAATGAATAAAATCTGAAAAGGTGATCATTTGGTAGAAAATAAGGTTAGGGGATGTGATTTTTTGCTTTCAGCCTTAACATCTTCGGGCTCATCATGGGACTTCTCTTGCTGAGGCCTATTTTCTGCAACAAGGATTGCGTTATCGAGAGTTGTTGAGGGATATCGAACATTTTCTTCATACCGTCCATTTCATCATCGTGCTCATTATCGTCTTCCGGTCGATATCGGTCGATACTTCTAGATGAAATACCTCTTCTGCTTCCCTCTGTCACTTATCCTGGATATGCGATGAAGCTAACTTGACTTGATAGAAACCCACAGTCAGATCCTTGAGGAAGTCCAAATTTAAGTGCGGAAAGTCAAGCACGTGATAGAACTTCAATCTAACCCATCGCATATCACCACCTATGAGATGCAGATTTCGGCTTCTACTAACCCTTGGACAACATTTACTTCTCGGGCTTTCTCGAGCAACTGCCTAGCTAAATCTGCATCAGCCCCTTCCATATATACAAGAGGCTGGTAGCGATTGATTATTGCTCCAGCAATTCGATAAAAATCACAAAGATGGTGAAGATGAGGCGTACGAATGACTTGCGCAAAAAATTTGAGAATAAACTTAATGTGGCGATTTCTAGTCTAAACGATCCATCTTGTTTTTGTAACCAGGCGTTATTCGTTTACTTGCTCAGTAGTCAGTTGACGTTGCCCTCGCTCAAGAAGTGATGGCATTTTCCATTGGATCCCCAGAAGCTATAACAGCGGTCTAGCATCCATATAGTCTAAATAAAAAACACCAATATCACCTTCTTGTAGCCATGCTCTCATTCCTTCAATGTCCCTTTCGAATTCGTTAAGAAGCATTGTTTAGCGAGTCAGATAAGTATGGCCCTTGAGTGTCAAGTATGTAGCCATTAGGTGCAACAAGTAGTGCTGGTTTGACCAAATAACGTCCTTTGTGAACGCAGTAGGACTGTCGGATGATCACAACCACGCGGACAATCTAAGGATCTGAGTTGTATAGAATGTTGGCATATTCAGTAACATGCCTCTTTATATATTCAGTCCTAGTGCTCGCACCAAATCCTATGCTTTTCAGAACGAATCTTTTCATCAGAGATCTCCTGACAGTAGCAATAACCAGGCTTGTAGCTTGTCTCCTATTGTATTAAAACATAATTTCCAGGAACTCATCAGAAAGTGCTTGTCTCAACTTCCACAAGGACATCATAAGACATTTTTCGTTACGTACCTAACGCCATTTTGTCGAGGAACTAAATCACAATACGTGAACAGCTCCCGGAACTGTTCTTTCTTCACAGGAAAAAAGGCTTCGTATTCAGAATCTGTGAAACTGTTTTCATCTTAATAAAAAAAACGGTTCGCTGCGACGTTTAGGAGCTCCTGTAGAAACACCTGCAATTGCTGTTCCTTTATTACGTATGGCCTATTCACAAAGTTCAACCCGGGTAACATCGGCTGTAGAAAAAACCACGATCATCTAAGTGAATTCTGCTGGATTTAACGTCTTCGGGGACGTAAGTGTTCAATAAAATGAAGACGAGAGCTATACTCTCCAAAGAAAGCCTGTGGATGTCAACAATAGCATTACAAACCACACAAATACGATTCGCACTTTGTGTCATCACGTTTAGCCTTAAGCAAGAGGGGTCACTTTCGATTTCCGCTATTTCAATCCGAATAGATTGGTTGCAATAAATGCACAGCCTCATGAGAGGAGTGATAATAAGTGGTGGCCTACCGAAACAACCACGTCTGTGGATAGCGATATCGCGCTTATCTGGGTTTTCGCTTCCATCAATTCGAGCTAAAGACCTGGCCGAAAAAATCTATCACAAACATAACGCGGTAAACGGTTTCTGAAAGCCATTGCCATCTTTCTTTAAAACGACAATCTTGTATCAATAATGTGACATAAGTCACATTTAGTGATTTTACAGAACATCACGCGATCTGCTGATGACGTCTGGTGCATTCAGGTGACTATTGCCAAATATATGAGATACCAACGGATTTCAAGTGACACTGTCTAAGATCAAGTTACTTTATGAGACATTCCGCATTCCGTTATGTTACATACCTTCACAGGAGTTTTGGAGACATAGTGTAAGTTCAAGTTACTATTGACGATTATATGTGAAATCAATGGATATCAAGTGACCATGCCTGACTTCAAGCAACTTCAGCAGACATACCGCTACTTAAGTAACATTATGTGATTATGCACAACTTCATACGACTTGCAGTAATATTTTGTGAAAATAAGTGACTGAGGACGACTATGACATCAACGGTCATCAAGTGGCACTCAGAGACTATGAGTATATAACATCAATATGAATATGTAACATCAGATGGATTCAAGTGATTCAAGTGACTTTGACAAGAAATACAATCAAATGATTGTTGCGATCTTGAACTGGCTGATTAGCGCCAAACAACAACGCTGGGAGTTCATTTTGTTGTCTTCGTGACTTCTTAAACGCTTAGCGTTCAAGTTAAAGTGGGAGCGTAAGAACAAGATTAGCATTTCTTATAAGATGTTTTAGACTGCATGATTAAAATTGGCTAATCAAAGCCAAGCAGCAACGCTGGGAATTTATTTTGTTGTCAGAGTACATTTATTAAACGCTTAGCTTTGAAGGTAGGATGGAAGCGTTAGCACAAAAGGTGAATTCTGTGAAAAGTGCTTTAGAGTGCTCAACATAAACTGGCTGATCAGTGCCAAATTGCAACGCTCGGTATCTATTCTCTTGTCTGGCCATTCAACTTAAGCGCTTTGCGACGAACTTAGGATGCAATCTTTCAAAAGAAAGTAGCGCTTAATAATGAAAGGTGTTTCGTGTTTTCAGCTTTCTGGTTAGTGTTTTTATTTTCAAACTTCAGACGTTTTGCCCGTCGACGTAGGGCCTCATCAGTTACAAACTATTGAACATCTAGAACAAAGTAGACGAAAGAGGAGAGCCTCAATTTTTTTCCTTCCTCTGACGAATTTTTAACAAAATACTTGAATTTTCCACAAAATAGATGATGAATCTTCAACCAAAAAAAATGAATTTGTAACAAACGGGGTTGGATTTTCCACCAAAAAAGAAAAAAAATTAAAATATGCAGAAAAATAAATGAAAAAATTTTAACAAAAGAGTTCAAATTTCAATAAAATAGTTGAACTTTCTACCAAAAAAGGCGATTCTGAAACAAAAAATACAGGAATACTTGAATTTACTACCATAGAAGACGAATTTTCAACAAAATACGTGAATTTTCGACCAATGATAAATTTTCATCCAAGAAGATTAATATTTAACCAAAATAAAATGAATTTTGAAAAAATGCATGAATTATCAACAACAAGATTCATTTTCTACCAAAACAGTACAATTTTCGACAAAAAAGATAAATGCTCAACTAAAAATATAATAGTTCAATTTTCAACCAAAGAAATAAAAATTCAACAAAAAAATCAATTATTTCACAAATAAAATCAATTATCTACTAAAAAAGACAAATTTTTAACAAAATACAAGAATTTTCAACCAAATAGTTGATTTTTCTACTACATACAAAGATAGATTTTTAACTTAAAAATACAATAGTTTGATAATAAACATTTTTTCAAAAATCAAAATTGGTTTACCCATATTTAATTATGAAATTGTCAAACACAAATTCCTAAATTTTAACGATTTTCAATTTAAACTTCGTCAACTTTTAGGATTACGAATTAAAAATTCATTGATTTGGAATGTTCATTGTTTAAAATGTGATTTGAAACGATTTCCCCCCCCCTTTTTTAATAATTCAATTATGAAGATTTACAATTAAAAATTCTTCAATTATAACGATTTGCAATTTAAACTTCTCCATACGTGTGGGGATATATGATATCTAGGTTACGAAATTGTTTGTCTTCTTTCACGTTCAAAACGAGTGGAGCAGAATAAACAGATTTTGTGTGATTAAAAATATTACGCATTCTTTTTTTAGATACTACATACAAATATATTTTGTACAATTTGTGAAGCTGTATAATAACTGTCTAAAATTTTAAAAGTTTCAAAAACTTGCCGGCACCACAAACAGTTTGCTTTTCTTTATTTGAAAAAATGGCAGCAAGTTTTTTTGACTAAGAAAAAAATTGGAATAGTACAGTTTTGAAAATTAAAAATTTAATTATAAAGAATCATAAACAAAGAAAAATCTGAACAATATACAAATCTTAAATAGTAGGAAGACGTTCGACTTTGTTTTTCAAACACGTGTTTCATGATTCAATATTATTTTACCTTGAAAATCTCACATTATTTTAAGACCTAAGTAGTACACAGATTAAAAAGAAGTTATCAAATTTGTTAGTCAGCACGCTTTTGTTTGATGTGAGCTGTTACTTTAACTGTTTACAATTAGCGTATTTTTATTTGGAATTCTATGAAATTGAATCAATTTCACTTTTAAATTTTCAAAATTGAATGATTTGAAATTTAAAATATTTAAGATAAATTATTGCAAGAAAGGCTATCAAAATTGCATTAATTCGAAATGTAAACATTCCAAATTAATGAATCTTCAATTGCAAATCTTAAAAATTGAAGAATTTTTAGTTTTAATCGACAAAATTGACCAGTTTTTAATTGTCAATATTAAAAATGGAAGAATGTTCGAGAGGATTTTAAATTTCAAATCCTTGAAATTGAAGAACTTTCAGTAGTAAGTCTTCAGAATTGAATTATTCCAGAAAAACGTCTCAAATCACATCATTCCAAACTTTAAATAGTTTTCAATTTAGAATTTTCAGAATTGAACCATTTGAAAAAGAAACATTGAAATTTGCAACATTTTAAACTATAAACATTCCAATTTAATGAATCTTCAATTGTAAATCTTATCAATTGAAAATTTGTTATAAAATTGCATAAATTTCAATTTAAAATCTTCAAAATTGTATGATTCGAAATTTGAAATATTAAAAATAAATTATTGCAAGAAAAAGCTTTCAGAATTGTATAATTTTGAATTGTGAACATTCCAAATTAATGAATCTTCAATTGCCAATCTTAATAATTGAAGAATTTTCAGTTTTAAATCGACAAAATTGACCAGTTCCTAATTGTAAATCTTAAAAAGGGAAGAATTTTCGAGAGGATTTTGAATTGCAAATCCTTAAAATTGAAGAATTTTCAATTGTAAATCTTCACAATTGAATTATTGAAAAAAAACATTCAGAATCACGTCATTTTAAATTTTGAATAATTTTCAATTTTGAATGTTCAAAATTAAATTATTCAAAATTTCTATGAAATTGAAATATTTAAATTTTTAATCTTTAAAATTGAATGATCTTTAATTTATATTATTGAAAATAAACTATTCCAATTTTTTTCTCGAAATTGCATCATTTTGAATCATAAACATTTCAAATTAATGAATCTTCAATTGCCGATATTTTAAATCGAAATATAAAAAAAAATTAAAATAACATTTCTTTAAAATATAAATCTTGAAAATTAAATAATTTGCGATTTTAATAGAATTGAATAAATTTCAATTTTAAATATTCAAAATTGAAAAATGTTCAATTTTAAATCTTCAAAGTTCAATTTCTCCAAAAAAAAGCATTCATAATTGCATCATAGTAACTATGAACGTTCCAAATTAATATATCATCAATTTTAAATCTTCTAAATGGAACTATTCCAACCGAAAAAGTTCAAAATGTAACACCTTTAAAATATATATCTTGAAAATTAAACAATTTACAATTTGAGTAAAATTAAACAAATTTCAAAATTGAACTATTTCAAAAAAACATTAAAAATTGCATCATTGGAAATTATAAACATTTCAACCTAATGAATCTTTAATTAAAAATCTTAAAAAGTGAAGAATCTTAAATTGCAAGTCGTTAAAATTGAATCATTTTCAACATTAGATACTTTAAAAAAATTAAGTTTTACAATTAAAATTTTTGTATTTTTGCTGCTACAATAAATAATTAAAAATAAAATTCGGGGAATATTCATGCACCTCTGTTAAAAAGCTGTCAAATCTTGGAATTAAAAGTTGTTTGAACAATTTAATCTTGGGTTTTCAATGTAAAACGCGTCGTTCCCCAAGAGATAAAAGATTATATAAATTATGACTTTATTTTTGGTAAATTTAATCTGTAGTTCTTTTTCTCTTGAAAATATTGTTTGGAAAATAAATACTTAAACAATTCTTTTCTAGAAAATTATTTATGGAAAATAAATATCTTGAAAGGACAAGCTTGATGGCAACAGTCTGCGAGATAACGAATACATACAGTATATAAGCTGGAATTAAAAACCAGAATATGCATTACTCAATTAAAAAACTCTTTAATAGAAATATAATTATTCTTTCATCTACTCGGAAAAAATGAAGATCGTTTGTTCTCTACTTTTCACCTTGGTGGTCATCTTTAATTCCATTGGTGAATACAAAAATAATTGAATAAATATTAATTATAAATCATTTAATTTGATCAAATTAATAATTAATTAGGTAATTAATTAAATTATTATTATATTTCTTAACAATTTAAGCAACTTCAATGTATATTAAGTTAACCAAAAACTGCAGCTTTTGAAAATCCTACTAATTAGCATTTAAACATTTTTTGATAGAACTTTTTGAAACTTTTAACAAATTTATTTATTTTGCATTTTTTATTGTAGGCAATTGTTTCAATTGAAATGATGAATCCTTGTTCAAAAAAATAAATTCTTTACGAAACAGTTTAACTTTCAACCAAGTCATTAAATTTTCATTGGTATTTAAACCAAAAAAGTTTTTTATTTTATATTCAAAAACAGTTAAATTTAATTTAAAAAGGCCTCTTTTCAAAATGAATTGATTTAAATGAATTTTTAGATTCCTATTCATGAGCGTGTAATGTAATCGTATCTGTCTTTCTGTATGCCTTTATGTATGTCTGTATGTCTGTCTGTATGTCTGTATATCTGTATGTATGTATGTCTGTATGTCTGTATGTCTGTATGTCTGTATGTCTGTATGTCTGTATGTATGGTTACCTGAATGTTGTAGCCACTTGAACTTTTGAAGGATTTGTCGAATCGAGTCAGCCTTTGATAAACTTTGTAACAGTCCTCAAATGAAGATTAAGTTCGTCTTGGGTCTTGAAAATGATCCTGATGAAATTTTTTATTTCGATAAAAATTCAAAAAGTCATATACTTTTCAATTTTTTTAAAATTTCTAAAAAATAAAAACAATAAAATATTTTTTTGATAGATTAAAAAATTTTCATCAAAATGTTTACTAGATATGAAATATATTTTGAAACTATCCTCGCACAATTTTCTGATTCGATCAAAACTCAAAAAGTAAGAGCATTTTCAAATTTGGAAAGAAAATTTTCCTGTTCATTTTGTTTACATGGTTTTTTTTCAAAAGCAATCGTCTGTATGATCTAGCTGTTGAGCTGTAATTCGAGAAAAATATTTTGAAAGATTTAAAAACGTTTCAAATGATATTCTAAAATTTCGGAAACGAATGTAGGAAATTTAAAAGCAATTTCTTTCATTTGCAAGATCAACAAATTTCAGATAAAATTCGAATAAGTTTGAAAACTAATTATAACTTTTTAAAGGATACAACAGAAATTTGACTTCAAACAAAATGATTTTTTATTTTACTACAGAAGATTGATAGAATATTATTCAATTTGTGCCTGTAGTTATGCAGAAAATTTTCATAGATTTCCGGAAATTTATGGAAATGTTTAAATATTAATTTTGGGTAATTTGTGGTAAGTTACCATATTTACCTGTAAAATTACGAGAAATGTCTGGAATCATCCATTTGTTATAAAAAAAATCGTATTTGCCAAGGGGGAGAGGCACTTTTTCGACTTCTGTGTGTAGGTTTAAACAAACATATACTTGTCGAAAAACCACCTCTTCACCCACTTCATGCATAATATACTATTTCGCTAAAAATACAACTGGTTGTAAAATAACTGTTTTTGGTTGAGTGTTCGACTATTATGTTGATCATTTTTTTTCGATGGATTCAACTGCTTTTTATTCAAAATAAAAATATTTTTGAATTGAAATATCAACTATTACCTTCTTTGTTGAAAAGCAATCTTCCCTTGTTGAGAATGCAACTATTTAATTGAAGATTTACTTTTTTGTTGAAGTTTTGCTTTGACATTTCTAAAATTTTCATAAATCTTTTTCAATTTTCACAAGAATCTCAACAAAATTATATTTGCATAACCTTGAAAGAAACCAAAAAAATAGTCATTCGAATTTTTTCTTTTGTATTCGAAATTATTTTTCTCCTCGAATCAGAACTACGCTTTCACTATTTTTAACATATGTTTAACATTTATTAAAATTCATTAATCTTTTTTGTCTTTTCACAGAAATATCGTCAGCCCAAACATCGCCCAGAACAAGAGACTTTCTATCAAATTTTGGGAAGAGTAGTGAACCTGAGATTCATCAAGGTACCCCTAGTACAAATAAAATTTTGTAACAGAAGTGTTAATTAATAAGCAGCTTAAAACTAATAATAACCTCCTCAGCCAGGAAGCATTCTACTAAAATAAAGATGTAACAATCCCATTTTCGGTTGGAAACATGAATCGCCAGAAGAGAAGAATACTTTCCTATCGAACAAAGTGTTTTCATTTCTTCAAATTTGATCGCTGAATTTTTTATTTGTTTTATTTCCAAGAATTTCGCAGTTAAGCAAGACATTCCAATTTTTGATTTTCTTTCTTTCTTGCTAATTTCTTTTTTTTTCTTCTTTCTTGCCATTTTTCTTTTACACTGGAACTTGGATTGAAGCAGGCCGGATTTACGCGGTTCCGAGAATTGCTGCCGAGGCGGTTTCGGGCTGAGAGTGAAGCCTCTCGGCGTCGAGAGGAGGTTGCTCGACAATGCGTAATCACCAGCAGCGCGAGCGTAGGGACAAAGGACCAGTACGTGGATACTGACGCATGTATATTTAGAAATATTAGGAAATGTTTCACAGGCCACTGACGTTTACATTCGGACGGTCTGGATTTAGTGTCGAGGCCAAGGCAAGCAATGCTCTAAATCGTTCTTCATTCCAAGTTCCAGTATAATTCTTTCTTTCCTTTACTTTCCTGTTTTTCTTCTTCTATTTTCTTTTTCTCTTATCCTTCTTTTGAAAAAGGCATTTTTTTAATTTCAAAGAATTTCGTGGTAAAGCAGAATTTTTTAATTTAGCACGTTTTTTCATTTGTGCGTTCTTTATTTTTTCTGCTTTTTTGCATTTGTTCTTTCTTTCCTCTTCTTTTCCTTGCCTAATTCTTGAATTGAAATATTCAGGAGTGTGTTGTTCAAATCGGATCGTGGAATTCTTGATTTTTTTAGTTTCCAAGAATTTTGTGGTTAGGCAAGATATTCCAATTTTGCAGTTCCTTTATTTCTTCTTCTTTTATTTTTTTTTATTTCTTCTTTTTTCTTTCCATTCTTATTTTAATTCTTCTTACATTCACGTTCTTTCTTTTACTTTAATGTTTTCTATCTTCTTTTTTTCTTCTTCTAATTTGTATTGAGACATTTAAGATAAAATTTGAAAATTTATTCGTTTTTATTTGTTATTTTCTTACAGAATTGAATTCACAGGCCTCAACTCCACCTTCTTCTTCTCAACGCATTCCTGAACGCATTCCCGAACGTATTCCTGAAAACATTTCTAGACATATTCCTGAACGCATTCCTGAACACATTCCTGGACATATTCTTGAACGCACTCCTGAACGCAGAATTCCTCGGAGCATGGTGGGAGGATTGCGCGCTATACCTTTCCTTTTTTCTTCCGGCTGTGCATATTATAAGTCAGGGCACAATATAATTAATGGAAATAAGGTGTATGAATTTCAAATCATACCACAATACAAGATGACGGCATTCGCAAGCGCTCATGAAGCTTTTGGATTTTGGGACCAATATTCTCGTTATCATATGATTTATGTTGGTGCACATATGGCAGCAATAGACTTGGAAGACGACAAAAAGATTCGGCTTCTTCTGGAAGAAGAAAAATTATATTTCAAGAGCACTTATCCACATCTTTACTTCTTGTAATCTGGTTATTTTTAATTCACCGTATCTTTTTACATGTAGTTTCTTGTGATTATTGGAGATAATATTCTATAATCAAATGTAATCTCTTGTCATATATAATATATATGTGAATATAAAGGTGGAGGATGAGTTTAATAAATTATATATAATTTGGTGAATGTGACTATAACTGTCAATCATTGAAATCCTACATTACTTTTGAAATTTCTCAAAGTCCTGTAGAATCTGCTGAAATCCTATTCAAAATTTAAACCATGAAAAATGAATTTTCAACCAAGAAAGATCAATTTTTAGCAACAATTATATAGTTATCATTTCAGTTATAAAAATTAATTTTAAAAAACGAATCTTCAGAAAAATAGATAAATTTTAAACCAAAGAGATGAAAGTTCAACAAATAAACAAAGGAATTTTTATCAATATAGTTATAGTTCCAGCCGATTAAATAAATTTTCTAACATAAGTTCAACTTATAGCCTAGTAGTTCAACTTGAAATCAAGAAGATAAATTTTCTACCAAAAAGACAATTTTTCAACAAAATACATTAGGTTGCAACCAGAGAGACGAATTTTCGACTAAGATGATGAATCTTCTACCAAAAAAATTGAATTTCATGACTACAGAGTTGAATTTTTAAAGAAGAAAGAAAAAAGTAAAAATATGATGAAAAAATTTAATTTTCAACAAAATATTTACATTTTTAACAAAAGACTTGAAGTTTCAACCAACTGATTCTCTCCCTAGGGATCGCGGAGCCTTCTAGCTGGTGGGAGGGCTTACGGGCCTCATCGGGCTATAGATCTGGAATAGGTGAACCAGAGGGGCTACATCGCGAGGTGTCGCTACTCTGGGGAACTGACGGACTCTAGTCAGTGGGACCTAAAATAAAGAGCGATATTTCCAGGAGTGAATAACAAAGCCTCCTGGAATATCGAGGGCGCGAGTTCTCATGCTCTCAAGCTACGATGTGATCGCCGTATCAAGGGCTGATTGGCGCCAGGGTGAAAAAATTCTTGAACACCTCGGCCTGCCCCCTTCAGTAGAGACGGACAGGCCGGGGTCACAAAGGACGTGTGTTAACGAAGACATTGAGACAACAGGTCGAATCCCATAGTATGCAGGCCAGCCTCTGCAAGCGGAGCTCTGCGGGGGTGTTCCTTATATCCCTAGCTTCTCTTCGGACTAAAATGAGTGAAACACGTCAAAATAAAAACATTGAGGGGCCCATTCCGGGACCATCTTCTGAACCAGCGCCAAAAGTGGAAGGAACCTTAGGGGGCAATCCACTAGAAGCGGTGTGAATTTTTGATAATGATGGCGACAATCTTGTCAAGACAGTAGAATTGCAGCTAACAGGACTCTAAGTTAGGAAGAGGCAACGTAGCGGAGCACAAAGAAAGAGAGACAGCAAAGCGTGGCTCGCAAAGAGCAGCCACGGCTTATCCTAAACAGTAAAAAAAAAGGATCATTTTTGTTGCAGATAATTTTGCTCCAACGATCATTTGACTTTCGAGATCATAATGATCTGTCTATTCGGATCATTTTGATCTGCTTTTAGTGTAAGTTTACAAATAAAAAAAGTGTCGGTAAGGTAGGAAGCCGGTCACGTGACCCACTCGTCACATGGCCTTAATAGATCAATAATTTTTTAATGGGCTGCAAAGAATTTTCTAAACTTTATACGGATTTTGAAGTACTTCTTAGGATTTAAAAGGTTTTAGGGTATTTTATTGATTCCAAGGGACTTCAGAGAATGTCAAAGATTTAAAAGGATTTTTTGGAGATTTTTATTTTGTAGGACCTTAACACTTCCATATGGTTTTAAAGAATTTCGGAAGATTTGGAAAGATTTCATAGGATTTATAAGAATTTAGGGTATTTTAAAAGATCTCGAGGGATTTCAGAGGATTTTATAAGATTTCAGAGGATTTCAGTAAGATTAATTGATTTTAAAAGGTTTCAAGGTATTTAAAAAAATGTCTAGGACTTCAGGAACTATCACTAGATTTCATGTAATTTCACGGGATTTTATAATATTTCAATGGATTTCGAAGAATTTATTCACAAGAATTGAGGGATTTCAAAGGATTTTAAAGATTTTAGGATATTTAAAAGTATCCAAGGAATTTTGAAGATATTTACCAAATATAAAGGGATTTCCACAAATTTTGAAGTATTTTAAGGGATTTAATAATATATTATACACCTAGGGGGAGAAAAAGTGCCTCTCCCCCTTGGCGCATACGATATTTTTTATAAAAAATGGATGATTTCAGACATTTCTCGAAATAAAGTCATGATTTTAGCCCATATTAGATTTGGAATAAATAAGAATGAAATTTATGTTAACTTATTCCAAATTATCAAAAATTGCCGGAAAATTTGGTAATTTACGGTAATTTTGGAGGTGATTTGTGGTAACTCACCATAAATTACCCAAAATTCATTTGTACACATTTCTGGACATTAATGAACAATTTCGGTCATTTATGGTAATTTTACCGGTAAACATGGTAACTTACCATAAATTATTCGAAATTCATGTTTCAAAATTTCCCGAAATTTATGAAAATTTATGGTAATTTTACCGGTAAATATGGTAACTCACCATAAATTACCCAAAATTCATTTTTTTTAATTTCCGGACATTTATGAAAATTTTCGTTCATTTATAGTTATTTTACCGGTAAATATGATAACTTACCATAAATTACCCGAAAATAATTTTTAAACGAAATTTCCGGAAATTTATGGAATTTTTCTGTCATTTATGGTAATTTTACTGGTAAGTATGGTAACTCACCATAAATTACCCAAAATTCATTTTTAAAAATGTCCGGAAATTTTCGGTCATTTATGGTAATTTTACCAGTAAATAAGGTAACTTACTATGAATTACCAAAAATTCATTTTTTTAAATTTCCAGAAATGTATGAAAATTTTCGATCGTTTATGGAAATTTTACTGACGTCACTTTTCAGACCCTAGGGAGTAAAAAGTAGAGCTTTAGCCCCGCTTCATAAGCTTCCAAAAGGGCTGAAATCATGCATGTGTCATTTGGAAAAATTTCATTAGAACCTACAAGGTTTTCGAATATTTTAAAAGATTTCAATGGGGTTTAAAGCCTCTCCTCAATAATGTATTTTAGACAATTTTCGAGATCCAAAAGGATTTCATAGCAATTCAAATATTTCAAGGGTTTCCAAGGAACATCGTCAGATTTTATGTAATTTTTTAATATTTTAATGTATTTCCAAACATTTTAAAGACTTTAAAAGATTTTAGGATATTTTGAAGAATTCCAACGAATTTTCAATATATTTAAAGAATTTTTAAAAGATTTACAAAATTTAAAAAGATTTCGAATTATTTTCTAGGGATTTAAACCAATTTTATGCGGTTTTAAAGAATTTTCTGGAATTCCGGAAGGTTTTAAAGAATTTGATAAGACATATAAGGTTTTAGAATGTTTTCAAAGATATCAAGGGATTTTGAAGTCTCTCAATAATGTATTTTAATGAATTTCTGGAATCTAAAAGGGTTTCAAAGGACTTACAAATTTCAGGGATTTTAAAGGAGTATGATTATATTCCATCTAATTTTACGGGATTTTATAATATTTTCATCACAAGAATTGAGGAATTTGAAATATTTGAAGAGATTTTTAAATATTTTAGGGTGTTTCTAAATTTTTAAAAGAATTTTAAATATTTTAGGATATTAAAAATAATTCCAAGGAATCATCAATTGATTCTAAGAGTTTGAAGAAATCTCAAAGGATTTTACATATTTTACAGTATTTTAATAAGGGACTTTTAAGGGGTTTTAATGGATTTAATCAAGTTTCCAAAGATTTCAATGATTTTAAAAGCTCCCAAGGTATTTTAATAAGTTTTCCAGAATTTCAGGAAATATCATACGAATTTAGGAGATTTAAACAGATTGTAAAGATAACGAAAATTGCAATTTCAGAAAAGTACCAAAAACTGGAGAACGAGAAGAAAAATATGAGAGCGGTCCGGAAGACAAATTTAACTCCGATGATTCGTTACCAATCCTTATCGATGCCAGTGATCGTTCTCTCTGAATCGTCGATCGAAAAAGAGGAAGAAAAAATAAATGTAGATGTAGACGGAGAGAAAACTTCCGAAGACAAAATTTGCACACGATCTACAACGAATGATGTGTCAAGTTCGAATGCGAATTCGAAACAACCTTTGACGGTGGCAACTAACGGGCATTATGAAAGGACTTTTATAACTTTTGAGAATGAACAACTATTTACGGATGCATTCAAGAAAACCCCGGCGCCAAGACCTACTCTAAAATCATTGTGTGCAATCACTAGGTACTCGATTTTTTCAAATTTCTTTAATTCTTATAGTTTTAGTAGAAGAACTTATTCAATCAATCAATTTTAAATTGTTGAACTTTAATGACTAATAATGGTGAAATTATTTAATGTTGAAAGCTTGAATTTGAAAATTATAATTGTTTAAATCACGTATTTTTTAATTGTTAATTTCAGAACGTTAAAAATGTGAAAATACACCATTTAAAATTTTTTTTCATGAAGTTTCTAGGCTCACCGAAAATATTTGTCATATTACACTGAATTTCAGTGAACTTAGCTGCCCTCTTCTAGCTCCACGGGCTTACTGAAAATATTTGTTCTACGCTCACCGAATTTTGGTGAACCTAGACACGACCTTATTTTTAAGCCGGATAGCGAGTCAAATTGAAAATATTTCCAATTGAATATTTTTAGTTTAAAGTATATACAAAATTGATAGATATAAAATTTAAATTTCTCAAAGGTATATTTTTTAGAAATGAAGGTCTTAATAGTTAAAGAATTTTTTATTCATAACATTCAAAATTCAATCATTTTAGCTCGAAACTTAATAAATTTGATCGTTTTATATCTATAGTGTTTAAAAGTCAACTAATGTTGTGTGAAGAGATTTATCACACTTTTCCCAATTCAATCATTTTATATTCAAGTAATAAAAATTGGACAGTTTCAAATTGAAAAGCTTTATCATTGAGTAATTTTACGTTTATAGCCATCAATATTTAAGAAGAAATTGAATTTTCAAGGTTTTAAAATTAAACCCTTTAAGATTCGGAAAATTTATTTTTAATTGAAAGCTTTAATAAATATTGATTAATTTCAGATTGAAACATTCCAAATTGCTTGATATTAAATTGAAATCATTCAAAGTTACAGAATTAGAAATATTGAACAATTTCAAAGCATTTGACATTAAAGAAATGTGAATTTAAACACTATTTTACCATTTTCGTTTGAAATCCTTTTTATTAGAATATTTTTAAATTGAACATGCTAAAGATTTCATAAGTTTGTTTTGATACTTTATAAATTGCACAATTTTAAACTATAATAGCTAGGTAAATTGCATAATTATGAATCGAATCCTTCAAAATGATATAAAATTGTATTTCAAATTACAAGAAACAATTAAAAAATGTTAAATTTTAAACAATTTTTAGATTGAGTTGGATATTTTTAAGTCGAAAACGTTTAAAATTGATTAATTTCAAATGCAATTACAGTCTTCACTCTCTCTCTCTCTCTCTCTCTCTCTCTCTCTCTCTCTCTCCTCCATTCCCCCTTTTTAAAAGAATTTATCTTTTTCCCCAGTTTTCAAGAAACTTCCTCTTTCCCTCTTTTTTTTCTCGTTTTTTTTTTCGCTCAAGCGCGAACTAAATCAATAGAACCCATTAAGAAAATCCAAATATTTTTGGCTGAATGTTTATTCTTTTTGTTTAAAAATTCGACTGTTTGGTTGAAAATGTAATTATTATGTAGAAAATTAATCTTTTTTGGTAAAAAATTTAACTGTTTTGTTGAACATTCGCTTTTTTGGATAGAAAATTCATATTTTTGAATTGATAATTCTTCTTTCATGGTCAAAAGTCATCTTTTTTGGTTCAAAATTCATCTTTCTTCATTGAAAATTAACTTATTTTGTGAAAAATGTAACTGTCTTCTAAAAAATTCGTCTTTTTGGCATGAAAATTCTACTATTTGGTTAAAAATTCATCTATTTTGTTATTTCGTTTCTTTTGGTTGAAAGTCCAACTATTTGGTTGTAATTGCTTCATTAAAAATAATTTTTTTTTTCAATTGTCTTTCTTGGTTGAAAAGTATATATTTGTTGAAATTTAAACTTTCCAGGCTGAAAATTCAACTGTATTCTAAAAAATTCGTCTTTTTCATTTGAAGATTTAATCAATTGGTTGAAAATGCAACTGTTTTTTGGTTGAAAATTCATTTATTTTGTTCAGAATTCATCTTTTTCGGGGAAAATGCAACTGTTTTTATTTAACATTCGTCTTTTTGGACAGAAAATTGGTCCTTTTGGCTTGAAAATTCAACGATTTGGTTATTCATCTGTATTATAAAAAATCGTCTTTTTTTGGTTGATAATTCAACTGCCTTTAAAAAAATTCGCGTATTTGGCTTGAAAGTTCAAATATTTGGTTAAATTTTAATCTTATTTTGTTTGCAAATTTGACTATTTGGTTGAAAATTCATCTTTGTAGGTTGAAAATTCAATTATTTTGCTGAAACTTCAATTCGTATATTAAAAATTCGTCCTTTTTTGCTTGAAGTTCTCAACTATTTTGTTGTAAATGCAACTGTTTAATATTTTTTACAAATTCAACTATTTGATTGCTTATTCAACTTTTTCACTTAAAAATTCAACTCTCTTGTTAAAAATTTGCCTTTGGATTGAAAATTCAATATAATTTGACTTGAATTCTTAGGGATTTAAAGCGTTGCTATCTTGAATTAAATATTGTATTTATATTAATTTTATTTAAAAGAATTTTCCCCCTATTTACTTACAAAAAGACTCTAGTTCCCTTATTTTGAGAACATTTTGGGATGTGAAGTATGAATGATAAAAAAATAAATAATTTTATATTCAAATTATAGTCTCAAATTTAAAGCTTTAATTGTTGAGTAATTTCAAGTTTAAAATATTGAGAATGAATGTTCGTGAAGTTCAAAATTATTGTAGACTATAAACTTATTTCATTTGAAAATAATCCAAGTTTACAAGTTTAACAGAAAGAATTGTTTTAAACCCATGTTCAGAAATATGTACTCTATTTCCAAACAAATAAGTTATTATTTCAGTCATTCAGTGTCTGATACTGGTTTTTTTTTTCATTTTCTTCAAAATTTTGATGCGATTTTTTCTAGACTTTTTTTCGAAATTCCACGCGACTTTCTTTCTAATTTTATGCAACTAATCCAACTTTTTTTAAATTCTTCTAGTGTTTTCATAATTAGGAATTTAAAACGATTTTCTTTTCTAGACTTCCTGCAAAATATATGGATCCGATGACGAATCTACCTTTCAGAAATGTGCAGACATTCCGATTATTACGAGAAGCTTATTACCAGCAATTGGAGGCCCGATCGGATATAAATGACACAAATTTGAGTCCAAGTTTACAACGGTGGCTCGAATGGAGGCAGAAAAATACTCACAGTTCCCAGAGGAACATCATCCGTTTGGAGTCTGCGTCAGCACCGATTACTTCTTAGCTGTTTCTTCTTTTAAACGTGCCGAGAAAGTCCATGAAAAGTCCATTTAGCTAATAAGTTTAATGCTTAATCAGTTTAATATTTAAGTTAGTATGATAAGCTTGTACATAATTATAATATTAACCTATCTTGAATAAGAAATACATATTTTTAAATATAATAATCGATTCTTTTGATAATTTCCCATTTTTTTATTCAAAGCCGGCAATTTTTTGTTTTCTTTAGAAACATTTTATGTATTCTGTGCAGAGTGCCTATCCTACTTGGAAAACTTAGAATCGCCAGTAAATTTTTATGTGCCTGGAAAACCCTGAAAATTTCACGAATTTTTTTCGAGAATGTGCTTCATTTTTTTTTTAATTGGAATATTGTTCTTTTTGTTAGAAAATTAAGCTTTTTGATTGAAAATTAAAAAATTTGTTGATATTTTTTTTCTCTCGTCCGAAAAATCTTAGTTGACAATACAACTCATGTTAAAAAGTCGTTTTTTTTGTTTATTTCAACTGTTTTTGATTAAAATTTAAAATCTTTTTGGTTGAAACATCAACTAAATTTTTTTGTCCAGACTTCATCTTTTTGGAATGAAAATTTAATTACTTGATTGAAAGTTAAACCCTATTGTTAAAAATTATGTAATTTTTCTGGTTGAAGAATCGCCATTTTAATTGAAAATTCATCAGCTTGTTGAAGATTTGCTTTTATTTTTTGGTTAAAAATTAAATTTTTTTAAACTGAAAATGTAACTATTCCATTGAATTGAATTTGGAAATTCGATTATTCTAGTTAAACATTCATCATTTTGGTTTGTTATTTATCTTTTTGGTTTAAAATTTAACTTTTCCAGTTAAAGATTCATCACTTTGTTAGAAAATATAACTATTTTTTTGAAAATTCGCTGTTTTTCTTTATTTGAATTTTGTTTTCAAACTGAAAATTTAACTATTCCAATTTAATATCCTATCATTTCAGTTGACAACTCATCTCTTTGGTTGAACATTAAATCTTTTTACTGAAAATTTAACTATTCAATTTTTCTTTAAAAATTTACCTTTTTTAGTTGAAAATTCATCTTCGTGATAAAAATTAATCTTTATGGTTGAAAATTCATCTTTTTGGATGAAAATTGAACTATTCCAGTTAAAGATTTATCAGTTTGGTTGAAAATTGATCTTCCGAGTTCAAAATTCCAGTTAAATATTCATCCTTTTGGTTGGTAAAATTAATATTTTTGGTTCCAAATAAATAAATACATGGCTGAAAGTTAAACTTTTTTGTTAAAAATGCATTTTTTTTTTGTTTAAAATTAAACTATTCCAGTTGAACATTCATAATTTTTGTTGAAAATTTATCACTTTGGTTGAAAATTCAACTATTCCAGTTGAAGATTCACCATTTTTAAAGAAAATTCATCATTTTGGTTTAAAATTGAACTATTTAATTCCAGTTGAAGATTCATAATTTTAGTTGAAAATTCACCACTTTGATTGTGATCTTTTTAGTGGAAAATAATTTGTTTAAATGGAAATTTAACTATTCCATTTTTGGTTGAAAACTGATCTTTTTTAGTTCCAAATTCAAATATATGGTTGAAAAATTATATTTTTGTTACAGAATCGCCCTTTTTGATTGAAAATTAATCTTCGTGGTTGAGAATTCAATTATTTGGTTAAAAATTCATCTGGCTGAAAATGCAATATTTTTACTTGAAAAGTTAGGAATTTGTAGCGGTTTAAATTGAAATTCTACAAATAAAAATTAGGGTTTTTAATGCATAGAATTTGAAATCGTACATATTTAGATTTATCCTAGTTTAAAATTTGTATCTACACATTAGAATTTCAAAACTGCCTGATTTCAAGATTCAAATTGAAAAATTATACAATTTTGTCAATTTGAGAGTTCTATTTTGAACGTTTAAATCTGAAAATTTGCGCAATGTTAAAAATAGGTAAATTCTAAATGGATGAAATATAAGTCAATTGTCAATTTTTAACGTTAAATTTCAAATTCTTCAATTTTGAAGATTTTCAAATGAAATTGTACAACTTTTTAAAACTGTTTCATTTTAAAGAGTTTCAACTTTAATTTTCAAGGTTTTCAATTTTACATTCTAATATTTTTAACGCTTTCCAAAAAATGTGTTTTATGATTAAACCGTTAAACTACTATCCCTTGTTTCCTAAACAATATATTATAATCTCTATTTTAATGGGGACGAATTTGGAAATTTTCAATAATAAAATTCCGGAAAAAATGCAGACATAAAATATCCAATACTGTAAAATCTTCGACACAGGGAAATACCCGAATCTAAACTATTAAAAAATGGTTAAATAATGAAATAATAAATAGAATAAAATACTTTTATTTGATGAAAATATTTTTATTTTATTTATCTATTACTGAAACAATTTTTTAATTGTTTAGATTCGGGAATTTTGTTTTACGGGATTTTTCAGTCTGATCCTGGCGACGTTACAGAATTTTTTAAGACTGAAATATATTGCTTTCCAAGCCAAAATAGGAGACACGTATTTTTTGTTGCTTGCCACATTTTTTATAAACTTAGGGCTACTTGAATATTTAGGTGAATGATGAAAAAACTAGGCCGACTGTAAACGCCTGGACACTTCGTAAATTTATAACAGGGTCTACCAAAAAACTAATGGAAATTTTCTTGAAAATGCAGCTCCTTGGGAACAAAATTTCCGTAATTTAATTTTGCTTGCACAATTTTTCAAATCCTATGAAGAAACTTTTAAAAAATTGAAAATTACGAAAATAGTGTACATTTTGAGAAAAAAATAAAAAGTAAATTTTCTCAAAATGGCCACCTTTGATTTTTTTCTTAATTCACAGTAATATGAGAGAGATATCTTGTAAATTTCGTCCTCGCTTAGCTATTCCTTCATATAGGAAAACTCATTTCTTTATAAAATAAAATACATTTTTGTAAATACCATTTATTTTTTAAACATTCGTAGTTTTATGACTCAAAGAAGCTGAAATCATACATTACAGAATTTAGAAATATCAGGTTTTTTAGATTTTAAATAAGAAAATTTGATGAAATTATGATTTCTGATGTTCTGCTGTGATTAATTTTAATTCTTACTTTACTATTTTTGACTTTTATGTTCTATTTTTCCTCAAATTCTTCTTCGAGTACAGTTTCTGTGGTATTTTTGACGTATGCTCGAAGTTTTCTCAAAATTCTACTTTCCACACATGTGTTTTTTTTTTAATTCCAGTAATTCCTTGAATTTTTTCCCACTATGCTTCTAGATATCAAGTCGAAAAAATCAGAAAAGGCAAAACTAGTAAAATAAAAAATAAGATTAATCGGAATAGAATAGCAAAAAGCTTCTTCAAGTCGTGAAACTACGAATGTTTACAAAAAGAAATTATATTTTGAAAAATGCATTTTATATTGTAAATAAATAAGTTTTTCCATATAAAGGAATAGTTTAGAGAGGACGAAACTATGAATCTAATGAAAAATAAAGAAAAAAATCAAAAGTGGCCTTTTTGAGAAAATTAGTTTTACAGTTTTTTCGAAAAATGTACGTAACTTTCCAATATTTTAAAGTTTCTTTACAGGATTTGAAAGATTATGGGTAGAACTAAAAACTGCTGCAAAGAAAATTAAATTATGTAAAAACGAAACATGTAAGTTTATCTTTTTTAGTTGAAAATTAAACTATTTGTTTGAAAATTCATCTATTTTGGTTGAAAGTTGAACTATAATGTTGAAAATTCTTTTTTCATTTTCTTATAAAATTACATTTTTTGATTAAAAATTGAACATTTTATGTAAATATTAGCTATATTGTTGAAAATTCAGTTTTATGACTGAAAAGGTAACTATTCTATTTCTGATTTTAAATCTTTTTTTGGTGAAAATTGAACAGTATTTGGTTGAAAATTCATGTATTTTGTTAAAAATTCGTCTTTTTGGGTAGAAAATTGATTTTCTTGGTTGAAAGTTCAACTATTTCGTTAAACCACCATATTAAAAACTTATTTTTTGATTGTAGATGCATCACTTTTGTTAAAAAAATCATCTGTTTAGTTAAAAATTTAACTAATTTGTTGAAAATTCATTTTTCTTTGAGTAAAAAATTATTATTTTTTTCAAATTTAAAATGTAAAAAATCCATTCTTGGTTAAAAATGTATCTTTTTTAGTTAAAAATTCAACCATTTGGTTGATAATTCAACTATTTCTACAAAAATCGTCTTTTGGTTAAGGATTCAATTATTTTGTTGAAAATTCGTTATTTTTGTTTTGGTTGACTTCAACTGTTTTTGTTTTAAAATAAAAATCTGTTTTGGTTGAAATATCAACAATTACATTTTTCGTTGAGAATTCATCTCTTTTGTTTAAAAATTAATCTGCTTTGTAGAAAATTCAACAATTAAGTCAAAAAGTCATGTTTTTGTTGGAAGAAACAATTTATTTAAAATGTCATCTCTGGTTGAAAATTTAAATATTTTGTTGAAAAAGCGTTGTTTCTTATTAAATGTATTTTTTAAGTAAAAATTGAACTATTCTAGTTGAAGATTCATAATTATAATTCATAGGAATAATAATTCGATTTTTTAAATTGAAAATTACTTTTTTAACTGAAAATACGTCCTTTTTGAAAGAAAATTAATCTTCTTGATTATAAAGTCATCTATTTGATTGAAAGTTTATCCATTTTGTTGAAAATTCAACAATTTTGTTAAAAACTAATACTTTTTGTTTGAAAATTCGCATGAGTCTAGTTTAGGCAGAGCAATCCAACATCATTTTATGTAATCCACAGTAATCTTAGATTAACCAGAGTAATTCTGTATACAGAGGTAATCCAGGGTAATCCGATATAATCCAGTACAATAAACCCGATATAATTGCATATGAAATCGGTCAAAGGATAAAAACTGCGTAACTGGTAATGTTCGGGAATGAAAAAGCCTCATTTTGTTGCATTCTTTAATATCAGTGAAATCACTTGTACTTAGGAATTAAGTTAAAAATTACTAAAAAAAACCTTAGCGTCGTAAGCCTTCGAGTCGGTGGTGTCCTCTGACGTAGAAAGATAGCTTGAGAGACTCGAAAATGGCGTGATTCGTCCTTCATTATTTTCTCCACTAACCCTTCGTTTGCAACTAACGAAAGCGAAATTACAAACGAATAATAAGATCGTTTAAAAACAATTCTGTAAACCTCGGCGATTAACAATGCATATAATAAGGTTAGAAAATTACGCATAATGTGTTTTTTGTTTTGTTTTTTTTCTATCTTTTTCATCAATTTCTTCAACAGTGTGTTTAATAATTTCTCTTCCCAGTGGTGTCTTCCTTCTCTAAAGCATACGGTAGGTACTTAATTAGACTTCATTAATCTCTCGTGTAGTGCACAAAAGCGTAAAACACCTTGATTCACAATTCGTTCCTAACTCGCTCTTAACTTGCTTCCCTTATTATTTATACTTGCGACACGACAGAGGGGCGCAGAGAAGAATAATTATTTTATATATTCGTTACAAATAGGGGCATTCAGAACAGTTTCAATCGAATCAAACATCGTTATTCGGTTCCCGGGATCTAGAAAAAAAGAAATCCCAGATATAACTCAGGCCCCAAAAACCGAAAAAGGCTCTCGAGACCCTTTAACATTATTTCCACCGTCTCATATCATTTATTTTTAAAAAAGAACTCGCGTCTCGAAGCGAATAGTGACGTTCTACTCGATTCGATTACCATTCACACTCCTAATTACAAAGAATTAAGCGGCAATACAACATTTAATTATAGTAACAAATTATTATCGGTGTGTGTGTGTGTGTGTATGTGTGTACTTGACCAAATATGCGACGCGTACATTACACATAAATATGTATATTTTTTTTGAGGGGAGGGAGATCGGGGAGGAAATAGAGGAAGAATAAAATATATAAGATGTTTTTGTGTCTGCATGGTATAGTTTTTTTGATGTGCGATCAGGCATTTTTTCGGTGATCGCTGAAATTCACTTTTGTAAATTTTTGTTTAGCAGTCTGCGACTCCCCCTCACATCGACAGGGCTTAATAATTGTTAAACCTCTAGTGTACGAGATTATAGGCCCGTACCCATAGTCTTAGTTCTCGTGCGATCACGCACCTGCTATATTTATCGCCGGTCACCACTTCCCTCCTCCCTCCCACTGTGTAACTGCTTCTGTAAAATAACAATTGTCATTCGAGTTCGCGATAAAAAGTACTTTTTTTTAAAAATAATTTGATTTATTAGAAGATAATGCAAGGTGGCCACTCAAGACTGACAAGGGGAGACCGGCAATTATAAATTTTAGTTTCAGTTCATAATTCTTGTAATTTAAGCTAAGTATTAATTTGCCAAAGCAGTAATATGCCATTTTTCGCCGTTTTTTATAAAATAGACTTTGAAATATCCACCACAAGCCATACAGAGTTTGGCGAAACATACATTAAATCGGCCGGTAGTTCAGGCAGTAGCGCTTCGGCTTCATAGCCGCAAGTTTGCGTGTTCGATTCTCGCTGCCTGCACTTTTTTTATTTTATTTTCCATTTATTAAAATGTTTATTAATTTTATTTCCTTCAATCTTTAAAAATTATGCTAATAATAATTATTATAATGCCTTTCTTCACGGAAAAACAGATTTTTTTAGAACTTTATCGTGTTTTTCGAAAACAAATTTATTTTCAATAAGTTTTATTAATTGTTTTCATAATGTTTACTAATTATATTAAAAATCAGAAGTATGAGCTACACTTTTTAAACCTCGTATTTTATCGGATAAATGATGAGTTTTTACAAGAACAAGATTCTTTTAAAGTGGCTATTGGGAAACACCTGATTTTTTTTACCTGGATGATAGTTTTTTGTTTTTCAATTAAGCCATTGAAAAAATCGAAATTGCCGGCGATAAAATTCGGAAATTATATGTATAAACATTTTAATAAGTAAAAAATAAAATAACAGAAGTTCAGGCAGCGAGAATCGAACACGCAAATTTTCGGCTATTAAGCCGGTCGATTTAAAGCATGTTTCACTAAACTCTACATGGCTTGTGGCGGATATTTGAAAGTCGAGTTTCTCGAAAACGGCGAAAAATTACATACTACTAATTGCTTTCATTACAAAAATTATGACCCAAAACTAAAATTGATATTTGCCGGTCTCCCCTCGCAAGGGAAAAATTCCCGGATATCAAAAATTGTGTAGGGTCATTTAAATTTTCAAAAAGTAAACAATTTCTAACTTTTTATAATTAAAGCCTGCTATATTGATTTGCTATTTATTCGATTCAAATTTTTAAAAATGTATCCGAATACACAAGTAAAAAATTTTCAATTTGAAGTTATCATTGGAGTAAATTTGAATATTTAATTGACAAGAAGATTAAAACAATTCCAAGTTCGAATTTTATATAATTATTTATTTAAACAACCAAAATTTAACAATTGCAGAGATGAACCAAAAGCTTTCAAATCACATTTTTTAAAATATTTTAACTCAACAAATTTTAGAATTAAGTGGTAGAAATAAGCAATAAAAAATTTATTTTAGAATTTTTTCAAAATCTAATTGTCCAAAACTCAAAAAGTTGTATTCGAAGACAAAAAAAGTAAAAAATTTAAAAAATAAATCAATTTAAATTTTCAAAAACTAAACAATTTATAATTTCAAGTACATTAAAAAAATATTTTCCAACAGAATTCTAATTCAGAAAACCCTAAATTTGAAGCGTTTAAGACCTAATTATAAACAGATTTCAATTTAAAAATCTACCATATATTTATGTTTTATTAACGTGATTCCAAATTTAACAAATGTATTAGAAGAAATGAGGCAAGAATTTCACATTTGAAGCTATCGAAGATGAGTTATTTATTATCGGAATAAATTTGAATATTCAACTGAGAAGAAGATTTAAAAAATGCCAATCGGATTTTTGTACCTAAAACTGAAAAAGATCTATTCGGGGCCACAAAAAGTAACGAATTCAAAACTCAAAGCAATCAGAGTTGAAAATTTTACAAGTGGAAAAGTACTGTGAAAAAGGTACTGAAAAGTGGAAAATTTTCAAATTGGATTGCCTTTTTTGCGAATCTGTTTAGGAATAATTTTTACCTTAAATTAGAAGCGAATTTCCAAGTTTTCCAATTTGATTGCTTTAAAATTGAAATTGTATAATTTGAAGAATTCTGAATTTGAAGAGTTTAAAATTAAAAATTATACATTTAGGGCAAAACAAATTCGACATATTCAAAAAGAAGCAATGATAATTGTTTACATAATGAATTAAAACTTAAAATTCTTCTTTAACATACTTAAAATTGTTCCTTAGAATTCTAAATAAAATTTGTTAAGAATTTATTTATTTTTAAGGATTCAATTGGACATTATTCATGTTCAAACGATACTAATTTAAAATTGCCCAATTTCTTGTCTCCAATTACAAATTATTTTTAAAAAATTCTATTTAAAAATGTACAATAAAATTGTTAACAATTTAAAGTTTTGCTATTGTCAACGCTGTTAATTTCAAATTATTCGATACTGAATATTTCAAACTTAAAATTGCGCAACTATTAAGGCTTTCAATGTACAAAATTTGAAATTTTAACTCCTTGAATTATTGAAGGCTTGAAACTATTTAATTTGAAAATCTGGAATTTGCAAAGAATTTGATTTAAAATCAATTACTAAAACCTAGAAAGCTTCAATTCACAATTTTTGAATTTCATACTCTATAGATTTAAAATTATATAATTTATCCAATTTTGACCTAAAATTATTAAATTTGGAAAGTTATGAATGAAAAATTCTTCAATAAATTTAACATAAACGTCTTCATTTCGAAATTATACAATTTTCGGAAATTTAAATTTGGTACACACCGAATTCGTCTTCCAACTTGAACAATTTTATTATCAAACCTCAAAATTCAACGATTTAGAATTAGAAGTATTTAAAACTATATAATTTCCAAGTGAGATTTAAATTAATTTTTTTTTTTTTCTTCAATTTTCACTGTTGCTCGGTTCAGTGACCACCCTGAAAATTTGATAATTTACTGATTCCTCGCCAAGAAAATTATTCCTTAATTCCAAAGAAACCTAAAAGTCCTGTAATTTTCCAACAATAACTTCACACTTTAGAGATGGTAATTATTCTAAAATAATAAATAAAGAACTTCTTTTAAATCCACCTTATCCAATCATCATTTTTAATCTCTCAACACAACACATCGAACTAAAAATACGCAGAAGTAATTGAGATTTTCTTGGCGCGATCCCAGCGTAATTGTTGCCAATAATAATTCAATAATCATCATAGCAACAATGGTAATAATACATATAAAAATAGTATGATACACAATTATTTTGATCTTAAAATAAGAGACTAAGGTTTCATCTCATAATCCCACTTACATGTTAAAGAGCGAGGAGAGTCACTGGCAGCATTGCTTGCGCATTCCGTCTGAACTCATTGTCGGTTTCACGTCGATTGGTTCTACATTCTGTGGTCGGATCGTGTCACCTTCTGGAGGATCTCTTATCTGCTTTTGTGAGACGATTCTATAAATTTCTGCAAAAAAAGAAGATTTCTTTTAAAGATGGCCGGAGATAATTTATTAGCGAAAGATTACAGAACTGGTTCGGTAAATGGAAGACAATCGTATCAGATAATGAAGGCGGCCGTTTTAATCAAGGACCAAACTTAGAAATGTAGAGAAATGGTAGAATGGAGAAAAAACCCTGGTCATTTCCCGGTTCGCAAAAATTTGTCACGGTCATTGAAATTTAATGACTCGAACTCTTGAAGCTACAATTTTTTCATTTGAAGTTATAAAAACTGAGCTGAAAATTAAAACACTCGATTTTTTATTTCAAATGTTCAATAATTTACACGTATAAAATGGAAGGTTTTATTACTTTTCAACTGAACAATTTTTAATTGGATGCCGTTAAACTGTAAAATTGTACGCTTTTATAAATTGTACAGTTCAAAGATTCGAAAAACATAAGTCCACGCTATCATTTTCAATGCTCTTGATGAAGAATGAATAAACAAACTTGTAAATTTTCAAAATTATATCATCTTAAGGAATTTCATTTGATCATCTTAAAACCTTTCAAAATTTTATTTTAATCTACAAAAATCTAGATTTTGTTTCACATTTTTTTTAATCTTCGAATTTTTATTTATTTTTGAAATGTTTTCAAAACTTCTATATATTTTTTTAAATGATTCGAATTTTCCTAAAACATTTAATAAATGCTGAAAAATAAAAAAAATTGCCTTAGGATCTTCCAGATTATTATTTACAAATTTGGAAATCTTTTTAAATATTCTCTTAAAATTATTTTTTCAAAATAGAAAATCATTTTCAATTTTCCTCGGGATCATAAAAAAATAAGTTTATTATTTTGAAACCGTTCAAAATGCTGAAAAGCTACTCAATTTTTTTTTCGTAATTTTCGAAAATCTACATTTTGCTTTAAATTTTTTAAAATCTTTTCAAGCTTCAAATTATTTTTGATTGGTTTCAAAACTTCTAAATATCTCTTAAACTTCTTCGATTCTTTAAATTAGTAATGGCTTAATTGTTATTTATTCATCAAAATTTGGTTTTGTTTTATAATCTTTTTAAACATTCTGTTAATATTAACCTTTAAAAATGAAAAAATCATTTAAAATTTTTCAATTTTTTTAAATCTTTTCAAATTTTAAATTATTTTTGAAATTTTTTCAAAAATTCTGTATATCTTTTAAAATGATACGAAGTTTTTCCTAAAACTTTTAATAAATCCTGCAAAAGAAACAAATTGCCTTAAAATCTTCCGGATGGTTTTTTTTACAATTTTGGAAACGTTGCATTTTTAAAAATATTCTCTCAGAATTAATTTTCAAAAATAAAAAATCACTTTCAATTTTCCTATGGATCTTAAAAAAGTAGTTTAATTCCTTCAAAACCTTTCAAAATGCTTAAAAGCTTCAAAATTTTACTTCCAAATCTTCAAAAATCTATATTTTGTTAAAAATTGTTTGAAATCTTTTCAAGTTTTCAATTATTTTTAATCGTTTCAAAACTTTTAAATATCTCTTAAAAGTTACTCGATTTTTTTTATTTATTAATTGTTCAATTGTCATTTATTCATCATAATTTGATTTTGTTTTGAAATATTTTTAAATATTCTATTAAAATTAATTTTTGAAAACAAAAAAAAAATCATTTAAAATGTTCCCCGGAATCTTAATAAATTTGTTTAATATCTTAAAAACTTTCAAAATCCTTAAAAAGCTTCGAAATTGTACTTACTTTTACTACTATTCTGTTAAAAATTTTTTAAAATCTTTTCAAGTTTTTAATTAATTTGTAATTGTTTCAAAACTTTTAAACATCTCTTAAAGTTACTGGACTTTTTTTTAAATTAATAATTGATCGTTTGTTATTTATTCATAAAATTTAGTTTGAAAACTTTTTTAATATTCTGTTTAAATTAATTAAAAAAAAAAAAAATCTTTTTAAATGTTACTAGGAATTTTAAGAAATTTTTTTCATTATCTTAAAATTCATTGCTCACTTTAAATGAACAGTCAAACATTGCTAAGTATTTAAAAAATTGTTCTTTTTCTTAAAGATCTTCAAATTGACTGGGCTTAAAATGGAATATTTTTGACTGAAACAAAATTTGAATAGGATTTTGAAATTGAATAAAAGTGTCTAATTATGAATTTATTAATTTTAAATTATTTAAAAATTGAAAATAGTTCATGAACTTTTAATTGGACGTTTACCTTTGCTTTCGAATTGAAATATTCATTTTTAACGTTAAATTCAGTAAATTGTTTAACTTTGAACCGATTCAGATCGTCCTGTAAAATCAATTATTGTTCAATTTTTAATACTCGAACTACAGTTCAATTAAAAAAATTAATAATTTATATTTACATTTGAACAACATAAAACGTTTTTTGTAAAAAAAAATTTAATTTCAAACGCTATTAATTTTTACTTGTTTGAGTCATCAAAACTGCATTTTAAAATTCTTTACATCGAGAACGCACCCTTAAAAACGAAGACCTAAAATGGAAAACTTTGATGGTAAAAGATTTTAGAATTACACATTGTAAACTGAACGATTTCATAATTGAAAAATATAACAATTGAACTTGACATTTAAAAAAAATTTGAAATCAAACTTATTTTAAATTGCATTATATTATGTGATATAAATTTTGTGATATATCAAGTAATTGGATAGATTTTTCTTCTACATTTTTTTAATATTCTCGTTAAAAAAATAAGTTCACTGTTCTTTTCCCGTTTTTTAGGTCTCAAACAATTCCTGGTCATTTCCCGGTCCAGCGGCCACCCTGATAATGTTTAACATTATTTTGAAACTAATTTACAGACTGAATTCAAATACTCCAAGCTGTATGTCTGAAGTTATCAGACTCCATTACAATTTAGTATAACATAACGATTAGTTTTCTACAAATTTGGTTCTCTTTCAAAACTCCAAATACTTTTTTGTCTTCAAAAAGTCTAAAGTTTTCTTTATATTTTTTGTCCGACTCCTTGGGCCAAGAAAATGGCTAGTGGTCTTGAAAAATATCTTGCTCACCAGTTAATATATTTTGAAAAGCCGTCTCGACGTTGGTCGAATCTAAGGCAGAGGTCTCAATGAATGAGAGGCCATTTTTTTCGGCAAAGGCTTTGGCCTCGTCTGTTGGGACAGCCCGCAGATGCCTCAAGTCAGACTTGTTTCCGACCAACATTATCACGATATTCTGATCAGCGTGGTCTCGTAATTCCCGCAACCATCTTTCTACATTTTCGTACGTTAGGTGCTTCGCTATATCATAAACCAATAAGGCTCCTACGGCTCCACGATAGTATCTGCAAAAGAAAATGAATCAACGGTTATTTCTGGACAAAGAGTGAGAGAAAATAGGAAGAATTATAATTAGTCATGTATGATTTCATTTCCTGTATGGAATTTCCGGTTTTTGAAGAAACTTACGCGGACGTGATTGCACGATAACGTTCCTGGCCAGCAGTGTCCCATATTTGGGCTTTAATCGTCTTTCCATCTACTTGTATGCTGCGAGTGGCGAATTCGACTCCAATGGTCGACTTTGATTCGAGGTTGAATTCATTGCGTGTGAAACGTGAGAGGAGATTACTTTTTCCAACTCCGGAGTCTCCGATGAGAACCACTGAAATCATAAAAAAACATGCCTTAGATTTCGATGACAGGCTGTGAATCACGCTTAGGAGTTACAAATTACAGAGTACCAACGGCACCCAGAGAAGATGCAACGCGAACGTGCTTATGTCACAAGTTCAATTGGGCGTGCATTGATTATTTAAATCAAAGGGGCAGTGGATATCGACAGAGGAAATCAAGGCTCTCATTTAAAAATGTTCTTATCTACTACTGATATTTTCATTACACTAGACTATTATGTGCGCACGCAAGCGCGCGCTAACTTTTGTATACGTTTTTCTCATTTACTCAGTTTTCCAATAACTATTTATTCGATCAAATTTCTTTACCAAACAAATTATTGCTGAAATTGTACCAACTACGCTAACCTTCCTGGTATTTCCACCTATCCTATTAAAACCATGACGTCATGCTAGAATACTCAATTGTAATAGCGGTATGTAACATGAATAAACTTTAAATGTACAGATCATAGCTAATATTAAACAGATATAATATTAATGTGAGTAATCAATTCCTGTTACCATACAAAAGAAAAATTAAAATTCAATAATTAAATGGTTCAATGTTGTTGAAAAAAATGAGTTCACATCGTAAAAATTAATGAACAAATATTTTCATTCAAACATCCGAATAAATTTTACTTCATATTTTTATGAAAAGTATAATTATAATTAACGTTTTAAATTAATTTCAGAAGAAATTAAAACATATTTACATATAATTGTGAGATTGGAATTATACATCTATCAACGTTTATTTTGTTATATCTATTTCTCAATCTTAATTCACGTTTATCTCCTTCAATACCTTCTTCTCTACCTCATCCTATCCTTTGTCTATCCACGTTAATACTCTTCAATATCCTCTTCCCTATCTCATCGTATCATACATCTATCGACGTTTATCTTTTTATATATATTTTTCAATCCAAATTTACCTATATCTCCTTCAATACCCTCTTCTCTATCTCATCCTATCCTTTTATCTATCCATGTCAATCTTTTTCAATATCCTCTTCCCTATCTCATCGTATCGACGTTTATCTCTTCCTGTCTATTTTTGAATCTAAATTCAAGTCAATCTCTTTTAATGTCCTCTTCTCTACCTCATCCTGTCCTTTAACTATCCACGTAAATAGTTTTCTATCTCTGGGTTAATCTAAATTCCCATCTATCTGTTTTAGTCTCCTCTTCTCTGTCTCATCGTATCATATACCTATCAACGTTTACCTTTTTCTACCCATTTCTCAATACCCAATCTCAATTTTCAATATCCTCTTTCCTATCTCATCGTATCATACATCTATCAACGTTTATCTTTTCCTATCTCTTTTTCAATCTAAATTCACGTGTATCTTTTCCAGTACCTTCTTCTCTATCTGATCCTATCCTTTGTCTATCCACGTCAACCTTTTTCATTATCCTCTACCCTATCTCATCGTATCATACATCTATCAATGTTCACCTTTTCGTATCTATTTTTAAATCTAAATTCAAGTCTATTTCTCTAAACACCCTCTTCTCTATGTCACCTAAGCCTTTATCTATCCACGTCAATACTTTTCAATATCCTCTTCCCTATCACATCATGTCACACATCTATCAACGTTTTTTTTATATCTATTTTTCAATCTGAATTCACGTTTATCTCCTCCAATACGTTTTTCTCTTCCTCATCCTATCCTTTATCTATCCACGTCAGTCTTTTTCAATATCCCCTTCCCTATCACATCGTATCATACAACTATCAACGTTTATCTTTTCCCATGTATCTTTCAATCTAAATTCACGTCTATCTTTTTCGATACTTTCTTCTCTACCTAATCCTATCCTCTATCTTTCCACGTCAATATTTTTCTATCTTTTGGGTAATCTAATTTGCCATCTATCTTCTTTAATCTCTTCTTCTCTATCTTATCGTATCATACATCTATCAACCTTTATCTTTTCCTATCTATTTTTAAATCTCATTTCAAGTCTATCTCTTCCAATACCTTCTTCTCTCCCTCACCCTATCCTTTGTCTATCCAATTCAATCTTTTTCAACATCCTCTTCCCTATCTCATTGTGTCATATCTCTAGGAACGTTTCTCTTTTTCTATATAGTTTTCAATCTAAATTCACGTCTATCTTTTTCATTGCCTTCTTCTTTACCTCATCCTATCCTTTATCTATTCACGTCAATATTTTTCTATCTTTTGGTTATTCTAAACTCCCATCTATCTTTTTTAATCTCCTCTTGTCTGTCTCATCGTATCCTTCATCTATCTTCGTATATCTTCTTCTATCTCTTTGTTAAAATAAATTCACGTTTATCTTCTTCAATACCCTGTTCTCTACCTCATCCTATCCTCTGTCTATCCACGTCAGTCTTTTTCAATATCCTCTTCCCTATCGCATCTTATCATACATCTGTAAACGTTTACCTTTTCCTATCTTTTTTTCAATCTAAATTCACGTCTATCTTTTTCAATACCTTCTTCTTTACTTCATCCTATCCTTTATCTATCCACGTCAATATTTTTCTATCTTTTTGGTAATCTAACTTTCTATTTATCTGTTTTAATCTCTTCTTCTCTATCTCATCGTATCCGTCATCTATCAACGTATATCTTCTTCTATCTCTTTGTTCAAATAAATTCACGTTTATCTCTTTCAGTACCCTCTTCTCTACCTCATCCTATCCTTTTATGTATCGAATTCGGTCTTTTTCAATATCCTCTTCCCTATCGCATCGTGTCATACGTCTATCAAAGTTTATCTTGTTCTATCTATTTTTCAATCTAAATTCACGTTCATCTTCTTTAATACCCTTTTCTCTACCTCATCCTATCCTTTGTCTATCCACGCCTATCTTTTTCAATGTCCTCTTCCCTATCTCATCGTATCATCGTTTATCTTTTCCTATCTATTTTTGAATCCAAATTCAAGTCTATCTCTTTCAATACCCTCTTCTCTACCTCATACTATCCTTTATGTATCCACGTCAATATTTTTCTACTTCTCGGTTAATCTAAATTCCCATCTATCTTTTTTAGCCTGCTCTTCTCTGTCTCATCCTATCATACGCCTATCAACGTTTATTTTTCCCCATCTATTTCTCGATCTTAATTCACGTTTATTTCCTTCAATACCTTCTTCTCTACCTCATCCTATCCTTTGTCTGACCACGTTAGTCTATCTCAATATCCTCTTCCCAATCTCATCGTCGCATTCATCTATCGACGTTTACATTTTTCCATCTATTTTTCAATCTAAATTCACGTTTATCTCCTTCAATACCTTCTTCTCTACCTCATCCTGTCCTTTGCTTATCCACGTCAATATTTTTTAATAATTCCTTCCCTATCTCACCTTGTCATACATCTATCAACATTTTTTTTTTATATTTATTTTTTAATGTAAATTTAAATATATATCTCTCAATACCCTCTTCTTTACCTCATCCTAGTCTTTTGCCTATCCACGTCAGTCGTTTTCAATATCCTCTTACCTATCTCATCATATTACACATCTATCAACTGTTACCTTTTTCTATCTATTTTTTCATTCAAATGCACGTCTATGTCTTTCAATACCTTCTTCTCTACATCATCTTATCCATTATCTAACCACGTCAATATTTTCCCATCTCGCGGTTAATCAAAATTCCGATCTATCTTTTTTAGTCTCCTCTTTTCTGTCTCATCGTATCATACGCCTATCAACGTTTACTTTTTTCTACCTATTTTTCAATCTTGATTCACATTGATCTCCTTAAAAACGTTCTTCTCTACCTCATGCTATCCTTTGTCTACCAACGTCAGTCTTTTTCAATATCCTCTTCCTATCTCATCGTAGCATACATCTATCAACGTTTATCTTTTCCTATCTATTTTTCAATCTAAATTCACATCAATCTTTTCCAATACCTTCTTCTCTACCTCATCTTATCCTTTATCTATCCACGTCAATATTTTTCTATCTTTTGGTTAATCTAAATTCCCATCCATCTTTTTTAATCTTTCCTTCTCTGTCTCATCGTATCCTGTATCTATCAACGTATATCTTCTTCTATCTCTTTGTTAAAATAAATTTACGTTCATCTTCTTTACTACACTTTTCTTTACATCATCCTATCCTTTATCTATTCACATCAGTCTTTTTCAATATCCTCTTCCCTATCTCATCGTATCATACATCTATCAACGTTTGCATTTTTCTATCTATTTTTTAATCTAAATTCACGTCTATCTTTTTTAATACCTCCTTCTCTTCCTCATTCTGTCCTCTATCTATTCACGTAAATATTTTCCTATCTCTCGGTTAATAAAAATTATTATCTATCTTTTTTAATCTCCTCTTGTCTGTCTCATCGTATCCTTCATCTACGATTTTCACGACATTTCATGTCTTTGTTAAACCAAATTGACGTTTATCGTCTTCGATTCCCTCTTCTCTGCCTCATCTTATCCTTTGTCTACCGACGTCAGTCTTTCTCAATATCCTCTTCCCTATCACATCGTATCATACATCTATCAACGTTTACCTTTTCCTATCTATTGTTCAATCTAGATTCACGTCTATCTTTTTCCATACCTTCTTCTTTACCTCATCCTATCCTCTGTCTATCCACGTCAATATTTTCCTATCTTTTGGTTAATCTAAATTCCCTTTTTTTAAATCTCCTCTTCTCTGTATCATCGTATACTTCATCTATCAACGTATATCTTCTTCTATCTCTTTGTTTTAATAAATTCACGTTTATCTTCTTCAATACCCTTTTATCTACCTCATCCTATCCTTTGTCTATCCACGCCAGTCTTCTTCAATATCCTCTTCCCTATCTCATCGTATCATGCATCTGTCTACGTTTACCTTCTTCTGTCTATTTTTAAATCTAAATTCAAGTCTATCTTTTCCAATACCCTCTTCTCTACCTCATCCTATCCTTTGTCTATCGACGCCAATATTTTTGAGTTTCCTCTTCCCTATCTCATCGTATCATACATCTATCAACGTTCATCTTTTTCTATCTATTTATTATTCTAAATTCACGTCCATCTTCTTCAATACCTTCTTCTCTACCTCATCCTATCCTCTGTCTATCAACATCAATGGTTTTCAATATCATCTTCTCTATCTTATCATATCATACATCTATAAATGTTTATTTTTTCCTATCTATTTTTGAATCTCATTTCAAGTCTATCTCTTTCAATACCTTCTTCTCTACCTTATCCTATCCTTTGTCTATCCACGTAAATCTTTTTCAATATCATTTTCTCTATCTCATTGTGTCATACATCAACGAACGTTTATCTTTTCATATCTGTTTTTTAATCTAAATTCAAGTCTATCTTTTCCAATACCCTCTTCTTTATCCCATCCAATCCTTTATCTACCGACGTCAATATTTTTCTATCTTTTGGTTAATCTAACTTCCCATCTACCTTTTTTCATCTCTTCTTCTCTGTCTCGTCGTATCCTACATCTATCAACGTATATCTTCATCTATCTCTTTGTCAAACTAAATTCACGTTTATCAGTTTCAATATCCTTCTCTCTACCTCATCCTATCCTTTGTCTTTACACGTCAATCTTTTTCAATACCCTCTTCTCTATCTTATCCTATCCTTTATCTAGCTTATACGTGCAGGCCCGCAAAACTGTTTTGCCAAGTTTGACATAATTGTAAGGCTCGGTCAACTCTGTACAGGGATATAGCGAATTTTGGGACGTTGGTGCGGGGACTGAGGGGCATTGTGGGGTGCGATATTAGTTCTCCGGCCCATCGCAGATGGCGCAAACTTTCAACGCCAAGGGGTGGGGCAATGTAAAAAGCGCGTGCGCGGCAAATTTTTTGTATTCAACACATGTAAGGAAGGGGCATATACATATATGACAAGATAAACTCATGCACGCGTCTGTAGTTCTCCTGCTCATCACAGATGGCGCTGAATTTCGCCATTTATTTCCCACAGAATTGACGAAACCTGATAATTGTCGACTAAGGTATGTAAATAAATTTTACAAATTAATTTTTTCAATAAATTCCCTAATTCTTAGATGGATTTATGAATTTTGAAGGAGGAAAAATTATAAGAGTACTCAATCGTGGAATATTGAAGAAAAGATGGTCAGAGATTCAAATTTATATTAAAGCGATAGAATGAAGTAAAGAAAAAGATGAGGGACTTCGGTTACGAACAATAATTGTTTTTAACTAAGGTAATAATTATAATTTTAAATCATACAAAACAAAAACAGAATTATTCATTTATGAAGGCTTCTACATTAAAATAATGTTTTATTCTAAACAGTTGTATTTTTAAAATCTTCAAGTGAAAATTTTTAATGTGTACACAACTTACATTTGCAGTCTATACATTGGAAATTGTTGAATTTTAAACGCCTAAATTTTAAATTATGTAATTACGAAGTCAAAATTGTTCAAAATGGAACGCTTTTAATTTTAGATTATCCAAGCATTAAAAATAATATTTTGTTCTTGAAAAATATACGCGAAAAGAAAATTGAGGTTTGTCATTTCCAAATTAAATCCTTGATGAAAACATTTTTAATTTTTGGACCTCAAAATCTATAATAATTACACAGCCTTTTCATGAAGGCATAAAAAGACTTTTTCCTTAGTTTCAATTAAAATAGAATTGAGCTCGCTTTTTATGATTCGAAAATTAAAAGTTGCTATTCATATTTTACAAAAATTCTGTAGATTATACACTTTCCTCGGAATCTCTGACTTGGTTAATATATAATTATGTAGTCTATATATCAGAAACCCTGGTTTATACATCTATTTCTTGAAAGTATAAACGTAAACGAATTTTTATTTTGTTATTGACTACGATTATTTTTGTATTATTTTGTATTTTTTGAATGATATTAAATATTAGATCTGTATAAGTGATAAAAAATCGTCAGCCAAAGATGAAGAAGAATTAAAAAAAATATATTTCAAAATATTTCAGGATGACCACTAAAACTGCACGAAAAAAATTCTTCCTTATTTCCGGGTTCTTCTGATGTGCACATTACGCAACCCGAAGGTAATGTTTCAAAACTTTTAAGAAGGCTAAGTCACTTCGAAATGAAAAAAAAAAGAACAAAAATATTTACACGCTTAATACACTTCACCTTCGTTTATTGACTTTGAATAATATCATGGAAAAATAAAGAAATTTGATTAAACACTACAGCCAACCCTGACACAGAACTTTTTCAATTTCGAATAATCTGAAATAAAAATAAAAATATTTGAAATTTGTCAATTTTAAAATCAAATTGATCATGTATAATTTATTACTAAAACAATACAAAATAGGGGACACATATTTTTAAATCCTCAGTGATAATTTAACTATACGAAAAAAATATTTGAAAAAAAACTTAGGAAAAAAAAAATCAGAAAACCCGTGGGATCGCAGTGATCCCAAGTGTCCTTTAAGGTGCTTCAAAAGAGTTGGTTTTTGGAATAATACAAAATACGGCTAAAAGGATGAAATTTTTCATGTAATATTTTTACCACATGATCTAAAGGCTTATAAATGTGTAGTACCAGAGCCCTTTTTTCGAAAAATGGCATTTTTATTATTTTTTTTTTCAATCGAAAACATGCTGAACTTTCTGCGTCTGGAAATAGGCAAAGCGCCACTAGGAGTCTAGGCGTTTTAAATAAAAAAAAGCGGACCGTTTTTCAAAAAAACAGCTCTAGTCATGTGCATTTATAAGCCTTCAGATTATGTGGTGAAAATATTACATCAAACGATTTATACTTGTAGCCGTATTTTGTATTATTCTAAAAGCCGACTCGTTTGAAGAAAATGGTTTTTACAAAAATGTTAGACGGGATTTTAGAGCATTATAGAGCTAATGAAACGTGTTTTGAAAAAAGTGGGACTAACATGATTTTGTGGAAAAAAAACATCAAGTATGAGCTTAAATTTATTTTGAATATACCGCTGAGAGTAAATGGCGTACGCGCAGGCGTAGGCCGCTACTGCGCATGCGATGAATGATGTGCTTCATTGGCTGCCGTTCGCGCGCTTATTTGAAATGTTGCAAATACAATCTTGTTTATTTATTAATATCAAAATTATAAATACAATTGTCATATCTATTTTAATCATTATACAACATTTTAAAAGCATGGATTAGTGAAAATTATTTGAAAAATGAAAAAAGATTACATTACATAAGATGATATTTTTTATTTACTAGATACTAATTTTATTTGTTAATCTAATGCTCAGAATATATTGAAAACCATCCAAGTGCCAATTGAATATGTTTAAATGTGATTATTTGTGATTATTAATAATAAATATGAAGCAATTGTATTTTTTAACATTTCAAATAAGCGCGCGAACGACAGCCAATGAAGATCAAACTCTGAGTTGAAAATGTATTATATGTTGACGGTGACCGTGTGGTGGCGCCAGCTATGCAGTTGGCCTTTGATCGTTGCAAATTCATGGCAAAATAATAACATTGAATTTAATAACACCTTAAAAGCAATTCACTGATAGTGTTAAATAATTTTCGAATGTTTTGAGTGATCTTCGCGACATTTTTCATCTTCTAAGCGAAAGAAAATGGAGAAAAACTGCTTTTAGATGTAAAAGTCTGCATCTATATTTACAGATGCTCCAAAATATCCGAAAAAAAATCTTTTTAGTTGATCAATTGTGAATATAAATTATACTGATTTTTAAAATTAAACTGTGCATCAAGGATTAAAAAGTGAATAATGATTTATTTTACAATACGATTCGAAATCAGTTCAAAATTTAAGAATTTCCAGATTTTAAGGTTAAAGATTAAACTGTTCAAATTGGAAAGCCTTAGTAGTTAAACAAATTTAAAGGCATTATTGCAACTTTATAAACTATTTAAAATTGTAAAATGACTGAAAAACAATATATTCATACTTAAAGACTTTTATTAAATTTAAAATATTGTTTTAGTCTGAAATTTGAAATTTTTTAATTATTAAAAATAAAAATTGCTTAATATTTAGAAATTTTCAACTCTCCATTCAAAAACACTAATTGCAAATCAAATATTAAAAAAAAAAACTAAACTTTGAATATTACAATTTTAATTGTTCTATTTAAAAAAATTTAATTTGCAAGAAAAATTATTGAATTTTGATGTATAATAAATATTAAACACATATTATTATTCCTAGAAAAAATTCAAGTAAGTCGAATTTAGTTTCAATATTAGAGCTTAAATGATTTCAAATAATTGAAATAAAGTGTCTACGTACACCGACAAAATTTGTCTATTCGTACCGAAATTTCATAATTTGAAAAAATTCAAAACGTGTAGAAGTTTCCAAGGTTTTGAAATAAAATTTTGAAGCTTTTCATGGATTTTTGAACTATTTTAAATAAAAATATTTTAACTTCTCATTTAATAAGTGTTCAGTTTATAAGAAAAATAATCGTTCAATTTTTAATATTTCTAGCTTGAAATTGCTTAAAATCATTTGCAGCTCAGTTTTTATTACTTCAAATGGATACATTTTTAGCTTCAGAGCTAGAATTTTTTACTTTCATTGACCGTGAAAAATGTTAGCGAACCGGGAAATGACCGGGAATTTTTTTCTGTGATTAGTAGATTTTTACTAATTATCATTTAGGCGTTATTTGATTTAGTAGAAAAATATCAGTTTTCTACTAATTCAGATTTAGAGAGTACTTTTTAAATTATGAATATTGTATTATTCGAGCACAATTACTAAGTTATTATTAAGTAAGTTATTTCTGTATTTAAAGTTTTTTTTGTGTCCAATAATAAAATAAATGTAAGTTTTGTGTGAGGCAAGAGTAAACTATGATTGAAATGTTGTGTTTTCTTGATTTTATAGAAATTTCTCCCCGGAAACATCCATCGAGAGACATTGGTCGTGAAGGAAGGCCTCTCGTGTATCACAGATAAATAAAACTATATATTCGTGAAAAAAGTGATAATAATATGAGTTCGCAGCTAAATTTTTAAATGTAAAAGCTAATATTTTTCTTATTTTATAGAAATTTTAATAAAAAAGTCAATATTTTTCTCATATTTGCGAAAAAATGATAATATGAGTTTGCAACTTAATTATCAAATAAAAAAGTTAATATTCTTATTTTATAGAAATTTGAATAAAAAAGTCAATATTTTCCTTATTTTCCAGAAACGAGAATGGAGACGCGTTCTCGCACTCGAATTGCTGCAAACATATTACAAAACATGTTACCATGAACATACGGAAAAACTGTGCCAAAATTGCGCACACTAAAATAAGAATTGTATGTCCGAAAATTCAATTTCCTTGATTTTTTAAAAAATTTTAACCCCAATTAATACATACTGGATGATTTTCTGTCAAGTAATATTTTTATAAGTTTTGCAATTTTTCGCAATTTTCACATGATGAAATAATTATACTTTTTAAAACCGATCATTATGTTACCTATATCATCAAAAAGTGTGACTCTTGAGCTTTTAAAATAACTTCATATAAACACTTATCTTCATCTGAATCAGAATTACATTATTTTGAAAAAAATGCCAATATTTTGTAATCAAATTTTTTAAAATTCAGACACAATTTTTTGTTGATCAGTGCCTTTTAGAGCACAACAAATCTTTCCAGTAAAAATTGACTTTAATCAACCGATTTGTCGCTGAGATACAAACCTGAGAAGACGAACCGGGTCTTTTTGTCCCCCGTGGGGTAACAACGTATACTAAAATACTTGGGGTAAATGAGGGTTGATATAACAATATAAAATTAGACTATAAATTAAGAAATCATCAAATTTTCTTAATTTTAAACTCAAAAACCAGTAGAAAGTATTAACAAAATTATTAAATTATGTTTCCCTAGAAATTCGTTGCTACTTATTGAATTAGTAAATTAGTACTACTAAGCAGATTAGTAGAATACCCTCACTAATTCATTTAGTAACATAAATCTTACTATTTCATCAGGCAGAAAGTGATAATAATGAAAAGGGCAAATTCAAAATAATGAATCCCGCTTTACTGAGATCTCAAAGAAAAATACCTGACTCAAAATACAATAATCGCCAGCAAAGCCGAGGAGGGCAAAGAAGATATAAAATTGGAAAACTGATAGAAAGTAATAATAATAAATAAAAATAAAAAACATAACGAGTCGCGATATTGCGAAAAGTTACAAAGTAGCCATTTAGGAAGCAGGAAGTAGCAGCAGGTTTGCATGTTTGTAAACGGATATGAAGATTCGCGAGGGTAGCGAGAAACGAGAAATGGGGTGGATTGAGACATAGGGGGGTGTGGCTCGACCTGGGATTAACCCCCTGACAGCCAATCATATTCGAGCATCCCCTACCCCCCAGTTCAACCCCTCTTATTGCCAACTTCTATACACCCCCGCGTTAATTGCCCCGGTACTGGTCCGGCCGGCTTTAATATCGCATCCGCATGTCAAGTGAAAGATGGTGTCGAGGGGAAGAGGGAGGCTACCCTTCCCTTCATATCACGCACAATTATTCCTCAGCGATTCAACTCATCCCAGTGTTTTTTATTTCCTTCAAAAAATATTCCAAGCATATAAGGCGGCATCAATAAACAATGTTACCAATTTGAGGGGGGAGGGGTCACGTAAAAAATACTTTCGGTAACTAAAGAGGGAGGGGGGGGTCAATGAAATTAACTTTACGAACTTAGATAAACTTTCATATTTGAGATTCCACACTTTTTCCCTAATTCCCTCCTTTCCCCTTTTTCAAAGAAATATACTTTTTTTAAATTCTCCCCCCCCCCTTTCATCACAAATTCAAACCGTTTGGTTTAAAATTCTACTATTTTATTAAAAATTTGATTATTTTGATGAAAACAGTAAAGGGGGGAGGGAGGGGCAGTGAAAGTAACGTTAAGAACTTGGATAAAATTAGGTACATTTTCTGAAGATAAATTTCAATAAATTTTGGGAAATTTGCGAAAGATGCCCTTGCCCTTTCATGTTTGAGATTTCACAGTTTTTCCCTAATTCCCTCTTTTCCCCTTTTTTAAAGGATTCTGCTTTTGAAAATTTTTTTACATTCTTTTTTATTTCCCTATTATCACGATTTTCCCATTTTTCCGCTTAAATGCGAACTGAATTAATACAACGCAATATTAAAATTCAACTTTTTTTGGCAAAAATTAATTTTTTTGTTGGTAGAATTCAGAATTCGTCTCGTTTGGTTCAAAATTCTACTATTTTACTGAAAATTTGGTTATTTTTATGAAAATTCGTTTTTTTTGGTTGAAATGAATCTTTTTGGTTAAAAAACCTATTTTTCTTTTTTTAGAATTATTTTTTTATACTGAAAATGTAACTATTCAATTTTTGGTTGAAAATTACTTATCTAAACTGGAAATCGATCTTTTCTAGTTGAAAATTCAACTTTTTGGTTGAAAATTCATCACTTTTTGGTAGAAAATCATTTTTTCCTGGTGGAAAATTAATCCTTTTCAATTAAGAATTCAACATCTGGGTTGAAAATTTATGTCTTTTGTTGAAAATTCGTTTTCTCTGATTATTAATTAATTTTCTTATCTGAAAATTTAACTATTCCGTTTTTGGTTTGAATTCGTCTCGTTTGGTTAAAAATTCGACTATTTTATTAAAAATTTGATTATTTTTATGAAAATTCGTCTTTTTTATAGAAAATTATTTTTCTGGGTTAAAAATCCTATTTTTGGTTAAAAATGCAACTACTTGGTTGAATGATGAACTCTTTTGATGTTTTTTTTTTGAAGATTTATAATTTCAATTGCAAACTTATCTCCTTCATTGAAAATTTAACTATCTTGTTAATTTTTTTTTTGCATTAATTTTTTAACTGAAAATGTAACTATTCAACTTTTGGTTGAAAATTAATTATTTAAACTGAAAATTGATCTTGTCTTTTTCAAAATTCAATTCGTTTTCTCTAATTAATAATTAATCTTCTTATCTGAAAATTTAACTATTCCATTTTTGGTTCAGAATTCATCTTGTTCGGTTCAAAATTCAACTATTTTATTGAAAATTTGATTATTTTTATGAAAATTCGTCTTTGTTAATTGAAAATTTATCTCCTTGAGTGAAATTTTAACTATTTATTAAAAAATTTTTTTTTTGTTTGTTTGTTGAGAATTAATTTTTTCAACTGAAAATGTAACTATTCAATTTCTGGTGAAAAATTAATTCTTCAAGTTGAAAGTTGATCATTTATAGTTGAAAATTCATCATTTTTTATAGAAAATTATTTTTTCTGGTGGAAAATTAATCCTTTTTATATAAAAATTCAACATCTGGGTTGAAAATTCGTTTTCTTTGATTAATAATTAATTTTCTTATCTGCAAATTTAACTATTTCATTTTTGGTTCAGAATTCGTCTCGTTCGGTTCAAAATTCGACTATTTTATTGCAAATTTTATTATTTTCATACAAATTTGTATTTTTCGGTATAAAATTAATCTTCTGGGTTAAAAATCCTATTTTTCGTTATAAATGCAACAACTTGATGAATGATAAACTCTTTTGTGGATTCTTTTTTTTTTTGAAGATTTATAATTTTAATTGAGAGTTTATCTCCTTGATTGAAAATTTAACTATTTTGTTAAATTTTTTGTTTTAGAATTAATTTTTTTAACTGAAAATTTAACATCACTTTTTGGTTAAAAATTACTTATTTAAACTGAAAATCGATATTTTCTAGTTTCTAGAAAATTAATCTTTTTTAATTAAAAAATTAACATCTGGCTTGAAAGTTTATGTATTTTGTTGAAAATTCGTTTTCTCTGATTATTAAATAATTTTCTTATCTGAAAATTTAACTATTTCATTTTTGGTTAAAAATGCAACTACTTGGTTGAATGATAAACTCTTTTGTGGATTCTTTTTTTTTTTTTTTTGAAGATTTATAATTTTAATTGAAAATTTATCTCCTTGATTGAAAATTTAACTATTTTGTTAAATTATTTTTTTTTGAGAATTAATTTTTTCAACTGAAAATGTAACTATTCCACTTTTGGTTAAAAATTGATTTTTTAAACTGAAAATTGATCTTTTTTAGTTGAAAATTGATCTTTTCTAGTTGAAAATTCAACTTTTTGGTTGAAAATTCATAATTTATGGTAGAAAATCATTTTTTCCTGGTGGAAAATTAATCCTTTTTAATTAAAAATTCAACATCAGGGTTGAAAATGTATGTATTTTGTTGAAACTTCGTTTTCTCTGATTAATAATTAATTTTCTTATCTGAAATTTTAACTATTCCATTTTTGGTTGGAAAGTAATTTTTTTAAATTGAAAATTAATCCCTTTTGCTAGAAAATTAATATTCTTGGTTGAAAATCAATCTTTTTTGTTAAAAAATTCAACATTGGTATAAAATTAAACTGTCTGATTGAAAATATTTTTGGGTTGAAAAATCAACTCTTTTGTAGATAATTCGTCTTTTTGGCTTCAAAATTCAAAAATTTGGTTGCTTGAATGGTTAAACAATTTGAAAATCTTTTTCGTATTTCAGACTTCGCACTCAAATGTTCTATTCCGCTCTTTTCCCTTTTTAAAATTTTTTTTCTCTCCTTTCAAGAATCTTCCCCTTTTCCCCTTTTTTATATATATTTTTGCCTAAATAAGAACTGAATTAATAGAACTCATGAAGAAAATCCAACTATTTTTGGTTGAAAAGTCGAATATTATATTTTTTGGTTCGGAATTAATTTAGTTTGGTTAAACGCTATACTCGTGAATAGTTGCGTTCCTGGTTCAAATCCGGGCCGAGACAGATTTTTTTTTTGTTTCATCAAAAATTATTTGACAAGTAATCAGAAAAATTTGACATCATAAATTAATTGTACTATTTGGTTGAAGATTAATTAATTTGGTTGAAAATGCAAGTATTTTGTCAATAAATAATCATTTTTGGTCAAAAATTCAACTAATCGGATGAAAGTTGAACTAATTTGTTAATTTTGTTGTTGTTGTGAAAATTAATCTGTTTGGTTAACAATTTAACCATTCCATTTTTGGAAAATAATTTTCGCAGTCAAAAAATAATTTTTTGTTTGTTAAAAATGCAACTGTTTTTGGTTGAAAATTTAACTATTTAGTTAAAAATTAATCTTTTTTTCATTGAAAATTCAACTACGTGTTTGAACTACTTTGTTGCAATTTTCTTAGTTTTTAATTCCTTTGTTGAAAATTTAGCTTTTTTGTTGATTTTTTTGTATTTGTTAAAAATTAATATTTTTATCTGAGAATATAACTATTTCATTTTTTGTTGAAAATTTATTCTTTATAAGCTGAAAATTCAACTATTTGGTAGAAAATTAATTTATTTTAATAAAAATTCGTTTCTTGGGTTAGAAAATTAACCTTTTTTGTTAAAAATTCGTCTTTTTGTGAAAAACTTAAATTTTTGAGAGAATTTTGGACAGCTTTACTT